>BLKR01016855.1:0-19321 GCA_011170035.1 Teleogryllus occipitalis
TTTCGTGTTTCAGGCCGCGTCAACCGCTCTGGTTATTATTCCTATAAGTGTAATGCATGCTTTTGTCATAGGACGTGGCGGTGATCCTTTTCTTACTGAATGATTAGTTGCGGTGCGGACCTACTGGTCGGTTTACGAGGCTTTCCCCTAACAGGTATCTCCCAACAGCGGGGCACCATCTTATTTTACTCACTACTGTCTTTAAAAGTTAAAAGTGAATATCTGTTAGCCTATTTTCTAGATACTTCAACCTTAGAATTCTAATACTTGAAACACAGTTAGTTTGAAACGAATAACAGATTTCACGACCCCAACACAAATTTAAATTCAATATCCCGAGTATCCGGCACCGTATATTAAGAGCAATAAAATGAATTTTAGAATGCTACATGCCGTATTTTACAAGGGCACGCGATTCTGTTTCCAGCAAAGTAACAATTATGTTGTCAGCACATGCACACGTTAGAATCTGTTTAAAAACACAAAATATTTCAAGAACCATACGATACTCATATAGGCTTTAACTTCACAAGCTTTATTAAATCTCCACGCGACTCGCGTCACCTGATGTCTGCACCAGTGGCAGTCGGTGGGTTGAAAATTAGGAGGCGTGGCATGTATGTTCCAACTATCATATACATTATTTTATCTCTTGAAATTATTTCTTGAACGATGAAAACTATGGTGTAGGCTACAACCTATAAGCACGTATCGGGATTTTAATTCTTGTCTAAGACAACTTTTACATTGATAACGGACGATACGATTGTGCTCACGCGAAAATAAGATTTAAAAAATATTTCCAGCAAAGCAAAAGAGTAATTTGTGAAATCAGATGAAATGGTCGGTATTCTTGACTTAGTTAATAGCCGCAGACTCTGCTAAACAAAACCCTAATAGGAATACGCTGCCCCCACTCAACTCCCAGTACCCTCACTCTTCCTGAAGTGTCCTTTGCCTCGCATGCCCCAGCTATGAACGAAGAGTCCACGATGCTACCCATTCCAAAAACATTTATCTTTCGCTTAATCGGGTCCTTAAAACCGAATTCGTTCTCAAAACTTGCGCAGATGTTATACACAAATTAAACGAGTCGATTTATTGCAAGTTTAATACTTTCTGCAACTTTTCCCGGGGTTGGTTTTTCTGGGTAAGGCACCGCCCAAGTGCCCTTAAGTAGCAGCCGCCAATGGTCTGCACACATTTTACGCACTATTTTATGCCAACATTCATAGCATTCAAAGAGCACACATTACGAGGTCTGCAAACATTTTCAACAATGCACTGAATTTGAATTAAGACAAACAAATCGTGACACACACTCTGCTCTGCAGCAAAGAGTATATCTCTCTGCAGAAACAATACAGCGACCAGCGACGGCTCGCGTGTCATCAAAGCTCACAGCGGCAACCTGGAGCTCACCAGGATTCCTCCAAGTTCTTTGAAATTGTGGCGTCCAGCGCGCATGCCCAGTCAGTGTTGCGCTACGGCAGCGACGATGAGAAGCTTATAAGTAGAATACCATTTCGCGCGTATTTCTCCCCTAATTTCGCGAGTTTTGGAGAAAAATAAAATTTCAATGCGCGAGAGTCAAAAATATACGAGCTTAGGTTTTACTCGCATTTGTGCCAAGAAGAGCTAATAATTGTTAATTAGATGTTAGGAGCCAAATTTAAATTAAATGCAAAAGGAATGTTGTAACAGGAACGTATTCAAGTGTGACGTCGTCGTCGTGTGAAGAACAACACAGACACGGAGTTCTTTGTACAAGTTTTATTTAATATTACTTCATGTTACAATATTTACATCCTCCTCCGGAAACTACCGTTCCTGAGGCAAGCCGCCTCAGCCTGACCCAGCGTGCCCCAGCGTGCTAACCTGTAGCCTCTGCTTCTGCTCCTGGCATCCTGTAGCTCCTGGCATCTGCTGTAGCCACCCTCGCAACCTGCGACTACCCCTCACGGATCAGCATATGCCTCCGCACCGCGATTCGGCCCAAACTCCAATGCTCAATCGCCAACACTCCACCGGCGTCTCCAGCGAGGAGTCACGTGACAGACCTCACACGCTGAAGACCCGCGGACCGCGTCACCTCATTACCGAGTTTTGGGCCGGGCGCACAAAGGGGCCCGCCGACCAGCTGCAGACGATCTGTCCTCACCCGTCCTTCTGCGCTAGCTGACCGCCGGATATTCCCCGCTGGCTTGCACCCTCGAAGCGGCCGCTCCGGTTGCACCGCCAGCCCGACATCTGGACCACCCCCTCCCACGCCCCGGCCCGCGCCTTGTGCGGTCCGACGACAAGTGAATGCTATGACGTTACACAAGTTTCTATTGAACTGGTAGGTAAAGAGTAGATGTAGAGATCCCCCCGCGAATCTGCATTTTCATATTTAATGAAAAGGATTTGTAGGAACATTGCTTGCCCCACCACTACTATTCTAATCACAAACTCCATTGACTACGTAGCTATCGTTGTTTTCTAAGATAATTGTTAGAGTTTTATTATTCAACTGTTATCCCGCCAACAAAGATGGGACGACATTAACACTCACGCATTGATATAGAATAAAAATCAATATATTTGTTAAAAACCAAATGTATTGCGAGTTGTATTGCTTTCATTTAAGGATATCCTTAATTATACGTTTTGTTCCTAGAATTGGTCAGAGACACATTCTAACTGACACTGATTTAATCTGGAGAGGGCAACGTGAAGTTGACCATGGGCAATGCAGGATTCCTCTAAAGCACATTCATTGTCGAAAGATTGACCCCACCTAATGAAATCAAGAGAGCTGCCAGTCGAAATCAATTCAGGGAACCCTATCTGATGTTGCTCTATTTTCAAAATTTCTCAATCAAACTCACTCCAACGATCGAATTGTATCACCAGATTTAGCTTCAATAGGTCCAAATAAAGAAATGATTTCTGAACGTACCGGTTGGTTTATATTTGTTTTGATAACGGGAACATTTTATTCGAAACTTACTTTTTGGTAGCATATTTTTAAACCATAAGAAATAAGTGCAAATAATATTTTATCTTGATCCATGTTTTCAAACTAAACGTTAATTATGTTCTAGATTTATGAATAGTTGCGAATTAACGTGTCAAGAATGAGCGTGAGATTCTATTAATAATATATTTATTTCTGTAATAATAATAATAATAATAATAATAATAATAATAATAATAATAATAATAATAATAATAATAATAATATGTGTTTATTTCTGTTGAAACTCAGGGCGTTTCATTTCTTCATCTTCATTTGATTGTATTTCCTTTAACTATAATTTTGTTTTCAAATTTCAACTTTTTTACAAACTACGTTCTTCAAATTTATTTTCTCTCTTAATATTAAAAACAGAATGACGTGAATGGCCGAGTTGGCTAGAGTTCACAGAGTCTCGTTCCGAAGGGTTGCGGGTTCGAGTTCCAATTGTGAGCACGGTTGTTTGTCCCTTGTATGTCATGTATGTGTCTTGTCGTGGAAGGCCTTGCGAGTCTGCTGACCATAGACCGAGGAGCCCGCACGTGTGTTTAGTGTAAAAGGTTAATGTGTGTCCTCACGAGAGACATAGTGTGTACCTGGCGTGGATATCAAAAACCGCCATCCCCTGAAGATGGGTAAAAAGATCCGAGAACAAAATTAGAAAGAGAATGTTTATGATACATTTAACAAATGTTATGATAAATATCGTTCATATACAATTGTTACTGATGAGGGAGATTCTTAAACTAAATGTTTCCTTCTCCCTGATAATTTTTGATTTAAACAAAACTATACTTGAAAACTTATATTATTCTTCCCTACGCTATTCACCACCAACATAATTACTTCTCATTTTATATAATTTTGTGAACACAAAATAAATTACAATAAATTACTAGAAACCATTAAAACAGAAACTAAGATGAAATGAAGTTGAAAGAAGACGCATTTAGAAGAATTAGCAGTATTTTACGATCTCAAAATTCAAGAAAACTTATAAAGCATAACGTAAAAATCCACACGTAATGCTATTGTGAAAACGAATGAGAGGAAAGAGATTAGATGAAAATGAAGTAAGCTAAATCATTATATAAGTTCACGTTTCTCAAACATTTCCAACCAAAAGTTCTTCTCTGAATCCGACTCTGTGTAATGGTCATTGAATGGTGGTGAACTGTGAAAGAATGACATACAATGACTTTCACCAATGAGTGGTAAGAAATGTTCATGTAATGTAAGTTTTTTCTCGTGACGTCACTAACATTTTATGACCTTAGCAATACCATTTAATGGGTCGCTAGTGAACCGCGTCCCCAATTTGGCAGGTTCATGCACGCTGCTGATCTAATAGCCGCAATTATTCTAGACCTTTGATTTAATCCACACGACGCTGTAGTGCGGATTATGTTTCGCCCCTAATAACGTCGCGCTAATCACAGAGATTTTCGACCTCCTCTCTCTGCAAAGGCCGATCTCCATCTCTCCTGGACGCTAATAGTTTCAGGAAAATAAAAGCCAATACATTTAGGTATTTTACTTTCTATTTTCTCCAGGGAAATATATTGTATAATAATAAATGTATAACTTTCTTTAAAATATAAATATCAACAACGAAAACGTTTTATTGTTATCACTGGGTAAACAATTGAAGTCAGCGTCATTGTCAGCATTTTTGTGCAATCAATATTTAACTACCTAAATTGATATTCTCTTATTGAAGATGTAATGATGTGCATTTTTCAGTATTGTTTTGATAATAATAAATGCTTTTAGTAGAAATATTTTCTTTAAAAAATAATATACAATAACAATATTTTTAAATGTAAGAGAATTTAAAATGTTAAGTTCATTGCTATAGTGTGACTGCTTCTTCTATCCAGAATATTCGTTCGGCAGAAAATTTGCGATCCCAGTACACGCAGTTGCGATTATAAGAGCAAGAAACATCCAATTCCAGCAGGAATGTTCACAGTAAATTTCAACCAATCATGAGCGACGAAGGTTGTAAACGGAAGCAACGGATTCATTTCTTCCGGTGATATCCCAGAGAGAGGAAGTGCTGAGCTCTGACTCGACGGAGGAGAGTTGCTATCAACAGTCGAACGGATCCTCAACCATCCCCCATATCTGTAGGTTATAGCTCGGCAAAAGAAGAAGATGTAAATTTCTGAGAATTATTGTAATGTTAATTGATAATGTGTACAACCACGTAAAGATGAACAGATGGTGGGGATTTCGTACGTATAACTAACAGAGAAAATGTTCTTATTTTCCGCTGTAATTTTATTTTTCATAAGAGAGATATTATTGCATGTCTTTTCTGGTGTGCAGTGTACTGTGTTTAAAAGAACACACGTTTGTTTTAACCTATTCAACAAATGAATTTATTAAATTCTGAGTTACTTCGACCAGGAATCCTCCAAGAACTCCACTTTCCCGAAGATAAAAACTACCGATCAAATAGTTGAAGTTAATTACAACTCCGAGAACCTGTGTGTGTGTGTGTGTGTGTGTGTGTGTGTGTGTGTGTGTGTGTGTGTGTGTGAGTTCCAAATATCAAAAGATATAAATGATGTAAATAAATTTAAAAAAATTCCCCTGAAAACGTCTTTTTTTAAATTAAATTAATTAAAATTGCGGTTAACGGTATATATCCCAAAACTGTGCCCAAAAAATAGAATATTACTTGTTGGACGAGAGGTATTCGTAAAGATCGTATAGTAGTTGAATTCAGGATTTTTTTCAAATTTGTGAAATGCCATAATAATTAATTGTTTAAGAATTTTGGAGTATTTTTTAAAATACACAGGAATTGTTTCGGTTGATTTTTAAGTAAAAAAAATGACTCATCTGATAAGCCAACTAAACTTCCTTATCAATAAAATTATAACGTTGATAGAATGACAACCTGATACATTTAACCACAATATATCATAAAAGTTAGTTTAAAATAAAGAGAAGCGGGCATCAGTAGAACAACAGAAAGAACAGGAAGTATAAACATAGCGTTGTAGAGGGGAAGTAAAATAAAGATACGTAAATGTCGCCTTTTATCAACGAACAAGAAGAATACATTCTGGGGCTCGCTATCTTGCTAACTGAAATAGGAACTGCTGTTCTGTGTGCTTTAGAATGGTAGTCATTGTTTCGCCGCTTATCGATTGATTGTAAATCTGCGCTATCAGGGCGGCACGCAGCCGGGGCGAGCGCCGAGGCTGGCGCGCACGCACAGCGGAGAGCGACTGCAGGGGGCGGGGGCGGGGTGGGGGCGCGGGTAGGAGAATAGGCTTTAGCGTTGACGTGGTGGTCGGGGTGGGTGCAGGTGTAGACATGGGCTGGTGTGTAAGTGTGTGAGATGGCGTGGGCGTGGGCGTGTATATGGGCGGGTGCGAGGATGCGGATACAGGCTTTAGTGTGTGTGTGTGTGTGTGTGTGTGTGTGTGTGTGTGTGTGTGTGTGTGTGTGTGTGTGTGTGAGTTTGAGCGCGGCCGCGGGCGGAGGCGTAGACGTTGACGGTGTAGGCGTGGGCTTGGGTGTGGTCGTGGACGCTGGTGCCGGCGTGTGGTGGAGCGGGAGCGAGGGCGGGAGCGGGGTGGCGGAGTTCGAGATATGAGCGAGAGCGGGGAGATGGTGGCCTCGAGTGCGAGGGCGTCAGACGGGACGGGAAGAGCGATGAATGATCAAAGAGAGCAACAAATGACAGTCTACCGACTTCTGCCAAAAACAGCGAGACTGATGATGACGGCAAAGCCTTGGAAAGCCGGCTATCTCAATAAAAACACTAAGTTGACGGAGATGACCCCTTTTATTTCTTCATATAACAACATCAACAACTCCGAATCAGAATTCCCAAAAATATGACTGCGGCCGGCAAAACTGCATGCATGATGCTAGAGAATATGTCAATAAGATGGAGGAATTTTCGTCTATTAGTTCGCGCAAAATGAAATATATCTTAATTCACTTTACTGAAATGGTGATTTGGTTGATATTAACGTACAGTGTCTTTGAATAACATTTCGATAATAACTTCATTCATAGAAGAATGATGATGAGAATTTATCGTGTTTGAGCAGTCTTAAAACTCCCTGTACGAAGCGTTCACACGCGTCACATGGTCCGCAAGTGGTTACTGCCTGCACTGATGGGACATGCGTTGCTATTTCTGATATTGCTTGAATCTTTGACAAGAATAATGGGGAAGGGACAGACAAAACCGAACAGCTGGGTTGATGTAACGCGAAAACTTTTATATGACAAGGCTAGCGAGTCTAGCTGTCTCGCAAAGTTATAAATCGAGATTCTATGAAGTAAATGAATGTAAAGATTGTACTACAATAAATGGTTTTCAACGAGGGGCAGTGGTTGTAAGGAAGGAAGGAAAACTCGAACTTAAGGGCATATATTTGGCATCAACATTCAAAAACATGAATTAACGCTGGAGGCAAAAGGAGGAAAAGTGCTTTAAATCTGCGGATAAAGACACGAAAACGATGTGGACCACCGAGGACGCGTGTAGAAATAACATGGGGGGGGACTACATGACACCAAGACGAGCAAGTGTCAGTCAAAAAGAGTGTGCAGGTATTACGGATGGAATATTCACTCACGATTACCCTGATAGAGGGAGATTGTTTAGCAAAGTCTCCTGACGCCAAATAATCGGAAGTCAGAGCAAGCGACGCGGCCGGGAAGGGGAGGGGAGGAGGGGAGGGAACAGAAGCGACGGCCAAGAAGAACGGCGCACGTGCGTGCGCTGCTCTCAACAGGTCGCGTTGCACCGGAGAATATTTCATATGTAATTACCGGGGACCGCTTCGGAGGCGGGGAGGCGGACATCTCCATCACCCCGGCCCGTTATTACTCCGCCGGCCCTCCGCGGCCAGCGCTGGTTCGCTAACGCCGGCGACGCATGCGACCGTCCCCTCCCATCCCCCCTCCCCTTCCTCCTCTCTTCCCACTCCTTCTCTTTCTATCCTCCCCTTCCCCTCCCCTCACCCTTCTTCCTTCCCCTCCTTTTCTTCCCCCTCCTCTTCTTTCTTCCCCTCCCCTTTTTCCTCCCCTTCCATTCTTCCTTACCCTCCCCTTTTCCCTTCCCCTCCCCTTCTTCCTTCCCTCCCCTTCTTCTCTTCCCTCCCGCTCCCCCTCTCTTTCTTCTCTTCCCTTCCCTTTCTCTCCACCTCTCCCTCCCACCCTTCTTCTTCCCTGACCTTCTTCTTCCCCTCCTTCTTCCTTCCCCTCCCCTTCTTCCTTCCCCTCCCCTTCCCTCCCCTTCTTCCTTCCCTTCCCTTCTTCTCTTTCCTACCCTTGCTCCTCTCTCTCCCCCTACCGTTCCTCCTCTCCTCCTCCTCTCCTTATCCCTCCTCTCCCCTTATCCCTCTTCTCCACTTCCCCTATCCTACCTTTCCCCCTCCCCTCTCCCTTTCCCCTCCCCTTCTTCTCTTTCCTCCCCTCTCCTCTCCTTTTCTACCCTCCTCTCCGTATCCCTACTCTCCCCTTATCCCTCTCCTCCACTTCCCCAATCCTACCTTCCCCCTCCCCTCTCCCTTTTCTCTGCCCCTCCCCTTCTTCTCTTCCCACCTCCTTCTCTCTCCCCTCCCCTCCTATCTATCATCCCTCCCATTCCTTACTCCTCCTTTTCTACCCTCCTCTTCTTTCCCCTCTCCACTTCCTGTCCCCTCTACACCATCGCCCCTCTATACCCTGACCTCTCTCTCTCCCTGTTCTTTTGTCAATTTTTTGCCGTTCCTCCTGTGCCCATTCAATCTCTCTCTCTCTCCCCTTCAGTTCAGTCCACTTCTCTCTGAACTCCTCCTATACCCATCCTTTCCTCCTGTCTCCTCTCGTCCCCCAAATCCCTTCCCTCCCGTTGCTTCCCAACCCCTGACTGCCCCACGCTCATCCTACTGTCTCATCCTGCTCCCTCACCGTCCGCGCCCGCCGCCTCCGCAGCGTAACGCAGTGGTTGGGGGAAAGCGGAATTAACAGAGCGGGAAATAGTGATGAAATCCGGAAGCGAGGATGTCGTGGCCGACGGAACTCGTGTCATGCTCTTTTGGGCTTCCGGTCCACCAGGCCGTTAAAGTTCTCTCGTGGTGTCTGCTGGCTGCGTGCCACCAGGTGTGGTATGAATTATTGTGACGCTGTGATGCATGGGGGATATTATTTTCTACTTATCTCGTGGAAGTGTGTGCTGTAAATTATCGCTAATTTACAAAATGGAGACATTCTCTACGTGCTTCATATCACTGGTTTATGAGAACATTTCATTTTTTAGCATTTTGCAGATTAAAGTAAGTAATAATCACACATTCATAAAAGGCAGCTCTTTGCCATAAATTTTATCAACACATTATAGGCTCTAGTTGCCAACTTCGCTTATATTACATGCATGAACCATGCATTTTCAGTTTGTTTTCATTATCATTTTTATTTATCGCATTGTGTATAAACAAGATAATGTAGATAAAACGTCATTAACCTAATTTTCAGTATACATTTTATTCGAAAGAGGGAGTAAAAACTCAAATACTCGCAATTTTGACGGAAATTTACATTTTGATCACCTGTTAATAAAAAGTGATTCTTGAAAATCAGTGCTTGTATGTGATTGTCTCGTCTAGTAATTCTTATAATCTTCATTTTCTTGTTTTATTAATTTATCTTTGATAAACACATGTATCAGCTATACATATAAAACAATATTCATATCTTCAAAACTTTTTGTTATGTGAGTCTCGGTAAGAGCAAGAATTAAATCATGTGCTGTGTAGTAAGTACTGTGACGACGACGGGCGTTGTAAACTAGACATATTAGAAGTGTGATTCATGATTATTACCCTTTTAGATAATGGTTTCAGATAAAAGGAATGTTTGAGGATGTAGCTCTACTTGTCGCTGTTTCAGAATACTATTCTAACAAAAAAAATTGTTTTAAGATAATTCAGTTAAAAATCGTATTTTAGGTGGAATACGTCTTCATCTAAGACATTTTTACCAATTGTCGATTGGCAGCAGATGAATCGCTATTTTGCGTAAGGAGATCGCAATTTAATTTTACGAAATTAATTTGTCCAAAAATTCATCAGAGTTCATTAAAATCGATTTTCATAAATTAAACTAGTGGTGCTACAAAATTTCTCGTACTAGTTAATTTTCTTATCCCTTTAGTTTTGGGATATATTGAAACAAACTGTCTAATTTAATTTTTAAATTTAATATCTCCTCTGCCCTCCTAATATTATTAGATATTAATTCAACGTAACCCGTTCCAAATTTATATAAGAATATGGGCGCCAGGAAAAGATTACGTTATTTCTATTATTAAAATTAATCTTCAACTGCTATTTCCGATAAATTACTATCCGGCTAACTGGGTCGATGGGTCTTATAAGAAATAATCGCTATTGCCTACTAATAGCCGATTATTCGATCTGCCATATGTACACAGTGGCTGAGGAATCTGAAAAGCAAATATACATTTCTAGCTACTCATTTGCTGGAATTGGTTAAATGGAAATCATCTTTTCTATTCACAGAAACTTGAAAGTTTATTCAATGTCCATTGGTAACAATACGAATCGTACTTTCGGTCATGACCAGCTTCAAACCATATACTGCAGTACCCGTCTTCGCGCGCTCTTGGCCGATGTCGCCGCGTAGAACCATTTTCAATTTTTCCTGGTGTCGATGGCTCCAGGTCCAAATACCATCTTCTTTTCTTCCGTTCTGGCACAAGTGTACTCAAATCACTGATCCTCACCGCCTCATAAGTTGATAAGTCTTAATTAATATTCCTTTTAAAAGTTCCCAGTTCTTTCTACGCGTATGCTTAAAATATTAAAGTTCAGTAAACTAGTATCTGCCCCAAATACACCCAGTCCTGTTGCCGACAAATTCATCTAAATTCACAGTTTAAATTCTATCTGCTGCACTCGAAATATTTCCAAGTTACAATTTCCGCACATTACATCAATATTCAAAGTCCGACAACCATACGCTCCAAAGTAGACGTTCACAATTCCCAAACTCTCAACATCAAGTATCTACACACTATCCGCATAGCACCACGGCATAAGTCGGAATGAATCCATATTCCCCTCTTTCAGCCCTTCAAAACTCGGTCTATATTTTCTACCGTTCCTTGTCGGAAAAAATTCGACCCACTTCCGTCGAAATACATTGTCATTCCATGCCTAGCCAATCCCTAAATTACTTACAAATTCAACTAGCCGCGCCCCAGACTGTCATTGCTTTCTCCGTCAATCCCCAAACGGTTTACTTTATCAACTAGCCGTGCCCCGTGGTTCAAAGCAATGAAGTTTGTTGACCTTGACGACAACTCGTCTACCGCTGCTAGGCCGCCATATTTACATATGTCTATCCTTACCATTCACCCTGTTTACAATAAATGTCACGCAATACAATGTCCCACATATTGGTATGTCACAATATTTTCGGTTTAATTCCAACCAGTTCACAGCTGCCATCTGTGGGCGCTTAAAAGACTTAACCCACTACATCTGCCCGAGTACCACTTGCCTTTCACTACGTCGGAGTCTACCGTGCCCGAGCGTCTCCTATGTCCTCTCTCTCCCTCCCTCCCCATTGCGTTGACTTGACAAGAGCTGGCCGACATCGACCTGAGCAGCTCTGCTTTAGACCAGTCGCAAGATCGCACAAAAATTTATTGTAAATAAAGTTTTTTGATTTAAAAAAACACTAATGTAAATTTATGTTTCAAACTACCTTAAATTACACATACGAATGTAATTCGATTTTTTCATATTTGTTTTCAAATTTAAGGCATGAATTCAAGCAATTCTGAAAAGAATTTTTAAGACACATCTATTGCATATTGTCAATTTACTATTGTTAGTGAAATTGTAGACTTTATATTTTCTCAGTGAGTTCTGAATAGGGACTGAGTGTAAAATTATGAATTATCAGCGAAAGACATTGAGTAAAATTTTTAGTTTTTTTCCATCAGGTGAATGAATCTTGAAAGTTTTTAAAACTGTACTCGATGTCTTCCTCATGGCCACAAGTGCGGCTGCGTGACTGTCCTCCGCAGCGAGTGCGAGTGCACCCGAGGCGCCGTCCGCGCATTCAGTGTGTAGCGCCTCCCTCACTAGTTGCAGCAGCGCCGCGTGCGCGCCGGCTGCTTGTCGCTGTCACCGGCGGCGCGTGGCACGCAGCGCGGGGGCGGGGCCAGGGGCGAGGGCTGATGGACAGCGGAGGCGGCCGGGGGGCGGCGGTCACGAACTGCGGCTTCGCTCCTTTGTGCCGGGGGCTAATCAGATGGCTGACGGCGCGAGATAGATCACGGGCCGCACCTGCCCCCTCGCCGCCCTCGCCGCCCTCGCCGCCCTCGCCGCCCTCGCCGCCCTCGCCGCCCTCGCCGCCCTCGCCGCCCTCGCCGCCCTCGCCGCCCTCGCCGCCCTCGCCGCCCTCGCCGCCTTGCAACTCGGCCACTCTCACTGTTTCGCCCTTCCCAACATCCCTGCTCTCACTCCTGACGACCAAACCGCCTCTCACGTCGCCTCCGCCGCCCCCATTCGCTACTCCCTCCCCCGTACCTTGTTTCCCTCGCCATCTCCGTTTCCCTGTTTGTCACTCGCCTCCCTCTTTCCCGCTCACACTTACCCCGTCGCATACGGCGCTTCCGACTCTCCAGAGCCGGCAAGCGTCTCCCATCATGCCCTCTGACCTTTTCCGCTGCTCACATTGCTTCTGCCCTTCATATCCCTTCACTTCCTGTATCCTCTTAGAACTGTATCCTAGAAACGTTTCGTGTTCTCTGAACTGAACTCTGAACTGTCCCACTCATCGTCGACACCTCCTTTATACTAGTTTCTGCAGTTTCCATCAGAGCCACTTCCCTGAGCTCAGAGCGCCCTTCCATTCTTGCCGTCCCCGCTGTGTTTCTTGAATACTCGTTATACTCAACGCGTGCTTTGCTTCCAACCCTCCAGAAGTCACCCGACGTATACGATCGCCACGATGCCCCCCTCCCGCCGCCCACACCATCCTCACTGTTACACTTCGGATAACTTTCCTATCTCCACGTCAGCCTCGATATCCCAGTAGAACTCTAAACATATACTATAATGTAATATGCACTACTCTGCACAATTTGCTTGCCGAACGATGCACCTGCGTTATGCCATTTCCCCAAGACTCTTCACGTGGTCTTTTCATCACCTCATCTCATTTCTCCTCCAACGTCTCATGCAAACTCCTCATCTCTCTCTTCTTCGTTTCCTCATTATCGTCTTGCGTTTGCCGCCATAGCTGCTGCTAGCACCGAAGGCGCCACCATTGTCCATCACCTCCCACCCGGCAGGCGTCACCCGCATCACCACCGACTCTCGCCGCGCCCCCCTCCCTCGCCGGCCTTCCCCGCTCCCCCACTTCCGCGCTGTTTGCTGTGCAACTTCCCGCCAGACAGCCTGACGCGCCGTGAGAGGGCGAGGGGGGGGAGGCGGCGCGTCGAGGCCCAGAGGCGGAGGGTCAGGGCGCGGGCGGAGGGATCTCAGGTTTTCACTGCGCTCCGCTCGCTGCACACCACACAAGGAAACAGATTCCAGGGAAGATACGGAAGGTGTATTCTGTTCTCTGCAAATGAATGCGAAGATACATGTACATGTGATTTGGGATTTCTCATTCATTTGATTTGTGAATTCAATAACATTTTGGGGTACCAGAAACATTCGCTTGCCCAATTCTGAAGCTAAAAATTACTTTTCGTTGCATAAATACCTACATATTATCCAAACATATCGTATGTATACAAAAGATATTTCAAATGCTTTTACAAAGCTGTCTCTTATCTGTATTCGCTGAAACATTTGTCGACGTACGTATTTAAATACCGATCATGAAAGGAAGAAAATGTAACAAGCCAGGTATCTAGTTAAACATTCACTATAGTAGACACTGGGGCTAACCCATAATTTTGTTTTCAATTTAACTCATAGTAAACTTAGTAAGGGTGAAAGGAGCAGTGTGAATCTGTAGAATGAAGCTTGGTTCCTTTACGTGAACGATGCAATGCAATATGTTATTTAAGCAGAATTAAGCAAAAATTGTTCATGCAAAAATCGAGATTGTTAAATTTCAGGCGCATACTTCTCGGGCATTCGCCTGGCGGGGATCAGGGTCATCCCGGAAACCAACGATCTGAGCAGTGGGACTAGGATTTGGGTTCCGACAGGCGCCAAAACCTCACTCGTGTTCAACGTATTGTCACGTCGTGGGTTGCACAAATCACAGACAAGATATGCTTTTGGTACGAACACAGTGTATTTAGATATATACACAGTATACACAGTGTATTTACATATATACATGTGATCCGTACCATTTATTACCGGAGCATTTGCTCCCCGTTAGTTTCTGCCAACTACCGATCACATCGTTCGACACGAGCCTGGCGCCCGCGCCCTGGCGTCCTCGTGACAGCGTCGCGGCAGAGGTTTCCCGAACAAAAAGACTTTTGTTGGGCCCACCCGCGTGTATAGGTTCGCTGCGGTCCCGTCGCCTCCGCACTGTCGCAAAAAGAAAGTTGACATATATCTTCAAAGTAAAAAATAGTTCAAAGATGAATTATGCTGTACTCAAGTAACCCCTGTTGATGCAGTCGATTGTCCAAACGACATCTTGCGCGGTTCAGGAGATTCAAGGGGTGTTATCACTTAGTTGTTTCACCTTCTATACTATACAGGATGAGTCACGTAACTTTAGCACTTCCTGAAGTTTTTGAACGATTGAAGTTATTGCAATGCAGTTTTCACAAGAATACATGAGGGAATGAGGCTAATTAATACATGTAATTATTTCTATTTTATCATTTGTATTTTTAGAGACATTGAGGTAACTTTGTTTTTTTCAGATGGAACTATACATATTTTTTAATCTATTATGACGAGAGTACAAATGAAGACGAATCCAATGATATACATATTGACATATGTTAGATAAGCGTTTTCTTGAGTAATTTGGATTGTTTGCGACTCTTATTTAAAGGATATTTTAACGCTTCGAGCACGTGCTAGCAGGGAGAGCGCAACGCGACCTTGGCTGGTGGACTGTTACATTTAAAATAGTATACGTTAAACACGTCGCTAAAAATCAAAATTACTCAAAAACTGCTTATCTAATTTATGACAATATGTATATAATTGGATTTGCATTTTTACGCTTGTGATGTAAAAATATGTCATATTTCATTTGAAAAATGTAAAGTTACCTCAGTTTCTCTTAAAATACAAGTAATAAAATGGAAACAAATACATGCCACAATTAGCCCTATTTTATCATGCTCTTTCGTGAAAAGGCATTGCAATAGCTTCAACCGCTCAAAAATTACAGGAGGTGCTAAAGTTACGTGACTCACCTGAATATAAATGTGGGTGTCATGTTTCTCGGTCTTGCGATCATTGTTGTATTCTCTGTATGCAGATATTCAGAGATTTGAGAAAGTAAAAATAATGAATCATAAAGGATAAGTAAAATGAAATGTAGTTCAAACAAATGAAATAGGAAACAATAATTTCTTATTTCTGATCTGCTGTATGTTTATCGAAGTGTTGTATTTATTTTTACATTAATAATCTTTTTTCAGCATTTATTGCCTAGTTCTACCATCAGTCCCCGCGAGTATTTGCAGCATGCATGTATCTATCTAAGAAGTCATGTGGCACCGCTTATTGGGCGTAGCCTTGGACGACGTTGAGGCGTCCTCTGCACCTAAGGCTTCGGGGGCGGGGGTGGAGGGCTCGCGCTCGCCTTACGCAGGGGGCCGCCCTGGGCGATTGGGCGGCCGGCGAGACGGACGGGCAGCCTTTGGGAGCGGCCGGGGGGCGCGCTCACGAGCTCGTGGGAGCGTTGGTGGGGAGCGGGACAGGGAACGGGAGTGTTAGGAGTGGGGCGCATGCTGTGAGCCTTGGGACGTTAAGCGTGGCGCAGGCCGTAGGGCGTAGAACGTACGTAGGGCGTAAGGATGTGGGTATAGAGCATAGAACATGGAGCGTATAGCATAGACCGCAGGGTGTAGGACGTAGGATGTAGGGTGAAGGGCGTAGGAAGAAGGCTATATGGCATAGGGCGTATGACAGAGCTTAGGGTGTAGGACGTAGGGTGTATGGCATAGGTAGTATATCGGAGAGATTCACAGTGTAGGGTGTAGTGAAGAGGACGTAAGGAGTATGGTGTAGGGAGTAAGAAGTAAGGTGTAGAGCATTGAGCATAGAGCGTAAGACGTGGGTTGTAGGCCGTAAGAGGTAGTAGGCATTTCATACGACGTAGGGTGTAGGGGGTATGGCGTAGAATTTAGGGTGTAGGACTTACGCTGTAGACGTAGAATTTATGGTGTACGACATAGGGTGTATGGCGTAGAGTGTAGGACATGGAATGTAGACCGTATGACGTAAGGGCGTAGGGCGTAGGCACGTAGGGCATAGGATGTTAGGGTGTACGGTGTAGAACGTAGGGTGTAGGGCGTAGGGCGTAGAACGTACGCCGTTGTACGTAAGGTGTAGGACATAGGATGTAGGGTGTAAGGTGTGGGGTTAGGGGTGTTGGATGTGAGAAAAATCAAGACGATCAGCATGGGATGCAGAATGGATGCTATGAGATTCGAAATTCTGACTGCGAGACAAGAACTCTATACTTGGGATGTACCATATGAGGTGTGATGAGGTGGCGTGATGGTACGTGGAATGCTCATTAAAAATTGGACATGAGAAGAGTGTAGAGAGCATGTAGATGTTTGAAGTGTGGCGCGGGAGCGGGGCGTGGGAGTTTCACTTGTTGACTTGGAAGGAAGTGGAATGTGAGAGCATAATAAAATAGCATGGCCGTGGATAGCGTCATGGCTAGAGGGCGTGGTGTAGATGCGCGGTGTGAACATTTTTGCCAGGGAGGAAGGAATAAGAATGCGCCAAGAGATCGTGGTTGAACTTAACTTCTTAATGAGGAAGCGTGGCATGAGAGCGTGGTGCAGGAGGGTGGTGTAGAAGCGTATGATGAGTAGACCGACTTTATATGTAATTACATATTTTTTTCTTTCTACTAATCGTTCTCAAAATTATAATATTGGCAAATTATAATCTTTGGTCTTCTAACATAATATCCAATTTTTTCGTTACATATTTTTACATATTTAGTACTATTTTTGGTATTCAACATATTTTGCTATTTTCATTACATATTTATGTACATATTTTTGACGTTTCATACTACACATTCTTCCGGTGTCTAGTGATGAGAAGGCGATATACGGTGTATTATATGGGAACAAGGCAATAAGAGTTTGGCAAGGGTTTGTGGCAAGGATGGCGTGGAATTTATTGATTGATTAATGGATGGATGTTTCCAGGCACGACAACTACTATCTTCATTAGTCCCATTAGTGTAGATACTGTTTTATCTTGGGAGGTGACGATGTGCCTCTGATGGTAATATCCGGTGCCGACCTCCACGCCAGCTTGTGGAGAATTTCTTTCTCCAGATCTCTACCCTCAGGGGGGCACCACCCCAGCCGGGACAAGCTGTAACTCTCCGGGATTCGCGATGAGTGTGGTAGTGCAGTGAAAGGAGAAGAGAGGACAAGGAAGAGGAAGGATAAATCGCGTTCCGTTCGTGGCCCGATTCTTAGGCACTACTCCGGCATTCGCCTGGAAATTATCGAAGAAAACACGGAAATCTGGCACGGAAAACACGGAAAGCATCCAGCCTAGAATTCCCCTCCAGACAGTGGGTGAGTTCCACCTAGATATTTAGTGACGTGGTAGCCTGGCTTGAGAGCGCAGCGTGGGAGCGTGGCGAGTTGCGGGCTGTCTCGTGCGAAGCAGGCAACTCGGGGCGCAGCAAGGAGACGCGGAGACGCGTGGCGCGGAGCGAGGAAGTCGGCGAGGGCGCCTTATCATAGCAAACGCCCCCGAGGAGTCGACCTCGCCCCTCCCCTCCCCCGCGCTGCCTCTCCGCGTTTGTACAGTCTAATTACGTGGAAACTCGACCACGCGTCGGCAAGAAGAAACCGCTTCCCGCTATCTGCTCGCTTTGTGCGACCGCGTTGTGTGTCTTCGGCCCCCTCGCCGCCTCGTCAGTTTGACTAAATTCCCTCGCTCCATCTAGCGTCCGCGCGAGGGGGAGACGCTAATGTTGTGAATATTTAAAGAATAACTTTCCGACGAAAAGAATATTAGCTTCTGTTGATTCCGCGCATCCATCTACGCGTTCGATAGCGAGGGCTCTCGGCGAACGCGAGGGGGAAGGTGACGAGGGGCTGCGGAAGATGCTCTGCTCCTACACAGCCCCGCTGGAGCACTCCGCCGGCAGTTACATTTGTTGTGGTTGCAGAGGGCCCCTCGGGGACGATGAATGCGATTCTATATGTTTTACATTTGAATTTTTCTGAGAGGTAACTTATAATACTTAAATATAGGGTGGGGAAGACTGTGTGATTGCCAATACTTTATACACGAATTATGCTCTTGCATGCATTTCCAATTCTATTATACCAAATTGAATTTTTCGGGTAAGGGTAAAAATAATTTTAAATTAGGAAAATACGAACTGCATTCCTCGTTTTTTCTTAAACTTGCGTCACAGATTTGTTCTAGTCTTGGTTTTGAAAATGTTTGATTTCGTATTTATATGTTGGATAAGTATATTTTGAGTAATTTTGATATTTTTTGCGACTCGTATTTAACGGATATTTTGAATGTAACAATCCACCGTCGAAAGTCACACAGCGCTCTTCCCGGTAACGCGAACAAGGGGCATATAGTTCCATTTGAAAAACACAAAGTTACCTCTATTTCGTAAAATACGGGTGATAGAAACGAATACATACATCAATTAACTCCATTCCCTCGTGCACTTTCGTGGAAATTGCATTGCAATAACTTCAACCCTTCCAATATTGTAGTATATTGTGTTAATGTTATGTGACACATTCTGTATAAAAATAGAACAGGCTTTGAAGGACTAAAATCATGCAAATGATTGTACTTGGTGTTTTCTAATAATTATAATAAATATAATAGTATAGTTTCTAATTTGAAGTTTGGTTCCTGGCACCCAACAAGTGCCAGGTGTTCAAGGGTGTAGCTGGTGCAAGCAGTACGCGGCACCAGGGCGCTCAAATGAGGACCCCCGCCGATCCTCGATAAAGATGGTTCTCTCTCTCTCTCTCTCTCTCTCTCTCTCTATATATATATATATATATATATATATATATATATATATATATCTTTCTCTTTCTTTCTCTTTCTTTCTCTCTCTTTGTCTCTTTCTCTGCTTCTTTTTCAATTCTTT
>BLKR01016856.1:0-18333 GCA_011170035.1 Teleogryllus occipitalis
GGAATGAACTCGCGTTGCTATGGCGCCTCCTGCTTGTTTACCTCCCAGCTCCCACAGTTAATAAGGTCCACCAACACCTGTCTTAGAATGACCTCGCGTTGCTATGGCGCCTCCTGCTTGCTTACCTCCCAGCTCCTACAGTTAATAAGGTCCACCAGCACCTGTCTTAGAATGAACTCGCGTTGCTATGGTGCCTCCTGTGTTTACCTTCCAGCTCTCACAGTTACTAAGGTCCACCCGCAGCTGTCTTAGAATGAACTCGCGTTGCTATGGTGCCTCCTGTGTTTACCTTCCAGCTCTCACAGTTACTAAGGTCCACCAGCACCTGTCTTAGAATGAACTCGCGTTGCTATGGTTCCTCCTGTGTGTTTAATTCCCAGCTCTCACAGTTACGAAGGTCCACCCGCAGCTGTCTTAGAATGAACTCGCGTTGCTATGGTGCCTCCTGTGTTTACCTTCCGGCTCTCACAGTTACTAAGGTCCACCCGCAGCTGTCTTAGAATGAACTCGCGTTGCTATGGTTCCCCCTGTGTGTTTAATTCCCAGCTCTCACAGTTACTAAGGTCCACCCTCAGCTGTCTTAGAATGACTTCGGGTTGCTATGGTTCCTCCTGTGTGTTTAATTCCCAGCTCTCACAGCACCTGTCTTAGAATGAACTCGCGTTGCTATGGTGCTTCCTGTGTTTACCTCCCAGCTCTCACAGTTACTAAGGTCCACCCGCAGCTGTCTTAGAATGAACTCGCGTTGCTATGGTTCCCCCTGTGTGTTTAATTCCCAGCTCTCACAGTTACTAATGTCCAGCCTCAGCTGTCTTAGAATGACTTCGGGTTGCTATGGTTCCTCCTGTGTGTTTAATTCCCAGCTCTCACAGCACCTGTCTTAGAATGAACTCGCGTTGCTATGGTGCTTCCTGTGTTTACCTCCCAGCTCTCACAGTTACTAAGGTCCACCCGCAGCTGTCTTAGAATGACCTCGGGTTGCTATGGTTCCTCCTGTGTGTTGAATTCCCAGCTCTCACAGTTACAATGGTGCCCCGCACCTGTCTTAGAATGAACTCGCGTTGCTATGGGTGCCTCCTGTGTTTACCTTCAGGCTCTCATACTTACTAAGGTCCACCAGCAGCTGTCTTAGAATGACTTCGGGTTGGTATGGTTCCTCCTGTGTGTTGAATTCCCAGCTCTCACAGTTACGAAGGTCCACCCGCAACTGTCTTAGAATGAACTCGCGTTGCTATGGTGCCTCCTGTGTTTACCTTCAGGTTCTCACAATTAGTAAGGTCCACTCGCAGCTGTCTTAGAATTACCTCAGGTTGCTATGGTTACAATATCAGGTTACAATATCAGATGTTTCAAATTGGTTCCGAAATAACAAATTAATAGTAAACGAAAAGAAAACGGTTTTAATGCAGTTTTCCATATCAAATAAACAATTCTGTGCTCCATTGAAAATGAACAGTGTACCATTGACTGATGTTAAGGCAACAAAATTTTTAGGCCTCTCAATTCAGTCAAACCTTAAATGGAACGTCCATTTAAATGAATTGAACACAAAATTAAGTTCATTATGCTACGCGTTCAGAATTCTTGCAAATTCAGTCAGCCTTCATACTGCTCGTTGTGTATACTTCGCGAATGTTCACTCCCGCCTGAGATATGGCATAATATTCTGGGGAAATACATCTTATAGCTCCCAGACTTTTAGATTACAAAAACGAATTGTACGAATAATCACCAAATCCCACCCACGTGATTCATGTAAGCCTCTCTTCATTAATCTAGGAATTCTACCATTACCGTGTCTTTTTATTTACGAATTAGTGGTTTTTGTAAAAAATGACTTGCTTAAGGGCGGGAATATATTTTCAGAAAATGCCGAAGTCTATTACTATAACACTCGACGTAGAAATTATATTCATCAGGTGACAGTATCAACAGCTCATTACAAAAAATTCACATACAATACATGTACATTATTTTACAACACTTTGCCAGATGACATTAAACGATTAAATTCAATAGAAAAGTTTAAATCACAAGTGAAATCGTTTCTGCTGCATAACTGTTTCTATACAATTAGAGACTATACTGAGCATCACAAGAAAAGTAACATTATTTTTAACAATGATACATAATGCATTATTTACCATTTGGACTGTATAAATGAGTATAAACAACCTGTAACAACTATTGTACTACAGCTTCCGGGTCAATGACCCCCATCTCGATCAGGTTTTTCGTCCAGTTTCCCTGATCCATTGAGCAAATGCTGAGATGGCCCCTTGTTTTGCTTCTGGACATAAATGTAACTTCATTTTCTGTGCACGTCTTCTAGAATTCAGTGGGAAATACAATTATTCAAATGATCGTTTCCATGTTGTCGCGGCAGGAAGTAATAAGAGCCAAAATTTATTGCTTATTTATCTTTGAAAATAGATTTTATTACATGGGAGTTTTTTTGTTGTTTTTTTCTCCCTTTCAAAATTCAAAATTTATTGCTTATTTACCCTTGAAAATAGATTTTTTTACAAGGGAGTTTTTTGTTTTTTTTCTCCCTTTCAAAATTCAAAATTTATTGCTTGTTTATCCTTGAAAATAGATTTTATTACATGGGAGTTTTTTTCTCCCTTTCAAAATTCAAAATGTATTGCTTGTTTATCCTTGAAAATAGATTTTATTACATGGGATTCAAAATTCAAAATTTAAGTAGTATATGACTTAGTGTAGGGATCACAGAATTTTGAAAATGTGCACACAATTCACTTTTCCCCATAGCACGTCATACGCAGTTTTTAACTGTTTTTTTGACGTAAAATAAATATGGTTCCTCCTGTGTGTTCAATTCCCAGCTCTCACAGTTACAAAGGTGCCCCGCATCTGTCTTAGAATGAACTCGCGTTGCTATGGTGCCTCCTGTGTTTACCTCCCAGCTCTCACAGTTCCTAAGGTTCACCCGCAGCTGTCTTAGAATGAACTCGCGTTGGTATCGTGCCTCCTGTGTGTTTAATTCCCAGCTCTCACAGTTACAAAGGTGCCCCGCACCTCTCTTAGAATGAACTCGTGTAGCTATGGTGCCTCCTGTGTGTTTACTTCCCAGCTCTCACAGTTACAAAAGTGCCCCGCAGCTGTCTTAGAATGAACTCGCGTTGCTACGATGTCGTCTTCGAACCTGCACCATAGAAACCCACGTCTTTTGTCATATGTACAATATTTCGACCTTCATTTGCCTAAATGTCCGTCTTTTTTGATATGTCACTATATATATAAACCCGAGGTACTACATAATGGCAAAGACTTTCTCGGAGTATAGTTTTCTAATTTGCTTTTCGTGGACTTGAGACTGTACGGTCTTGCCTCTCCTCCTTGTCTGCTGCCATCTATCACTGCCCAAATTACATTTTTTTTAAAAATTTTTTCAACTTTTCGGCTTCCAAATCGTAGAACCGAAATATTAATTTAAAAATATTAAAGAATGCTAAAACCTTATTCTAAATAGGAATTTCATTGAAAATTTTGGAGCCGTTTTTAGGAAAATGGCCTCCAGCGTTACTGTAAATGCGAAATTTGATGTTCTTCACAAGAATGTATTGAGTTTTCGAAAAAATTCATTTAAAGTCATATGAAGCACTTCCACTCACAAATTCAATAATGTATACAAAGTCATTGAAATGTACGTATTAACGGCGTGAGAGATATTTAAATAAATTACATTTGTGTAATTAAAAAAACGATGAGTACAACATAATGAACTTTACGTCATATTAAACAGTGACATTACCACTTTCCCTTGCAAAAATTTGAAGAAAAAACTTGAAGCAATTTTTGAGAAAATGGCGTTTGAGCGTGTCTGAAAATGCGGGATTTTGTGTTCATTTTTACAGAAAACTGTTTAGAAATTTTGACACTGTTTAAAAAGAACTGAAAATGAACTCTTGGCTCCATCAGGAAATTCAATCTCTATGTTCAAGTTCTAATAATATAAAGTGACATACCAGACTGTCACACAATATTCTTATGGGAATTGGGGACAAAAATTTATTAAATTCATCGTAAAAAGTGTAAATGTTGAGGGCATAGGAATGCAGGTAGGGCGTTCCTTAGCAACCAGGGAAGAGGTACAAGAAGTTTAAAGTAAAAATTTGGAGCGTTTGGAACGAGTCAGTATAAAGATAAGAAATTTAATAAAATTGAAAAAAGTTGTAGAGAGAATTTTTCATTTTTCTAATGACCTACAGCCTGAACCGTCGAGGATTCGGACGACGAAATATTAAATCAGTTGAAAGAAAAATGTTGAACCTGTATCAGAAGTGAAAATATTACTAATTTGACACTTCTTCACCTGGAGCATTAATAAAATTAAAAGTGAATTTCCTGCCTCTGATTAAACGGTACACAAAGCTAAAACGCTCGTTAAAGGGCAGGACACATTGCCATCTGTGAAACAAAATCAGGCAAAAACTTATTCGTAAGACTGTCAAAAAAGTAAAGAAATATTAGTATTCTGATGCCGTTAATAGAACAATGCACAGCAAAAAAGATTATACAACGTTGAAGATTTCGAGAAGAAAATATCAAGAACAGAAGAGACACATTCTTTGAAATTTAAATGAAATATATACAGATTTTAAATCTTCACATCTTGATCTGAAAATTGTCTTTCCAAAGTTTGCATTTCTTCGGCCAAAAAACTGCATTTTAGCTGGCGTAATTGGAACTTACACAGTTTGTGTTATTCATCAGAATGTAAAGATTATGCTTGATGCTCTAATGTTACCCATCATTATTATAACTAGAGAAAGTATTTTCATGCACTATCAATTGCTAAAATATGCATGCACACATGCACTTTCAAATAACCAGCTATGCAATAATTTTTTTACATTTTGGAAAAATTTCAAGTCACGATGTGAATTAAACACTTTATATAATTTCTCCGTAGCAGTCTCACACACATCTCTAAACATTACTTCAAGACACTTTAATGTCTTAAGCGATTTTTAATGACTCCACTAAAGGAAGAGAATGAGGCATGGGAAAATTTCTAGAGGTTCCCAGAGAAAAACGCCACCGCCTCTTGTTTATCTATCTCTTCGATATAAATTATAACCGTAATGTAAAATTTCAGAATTAGCTAACTCATCCCTTAACCACGATTCTATCCCTATCACTATATCTGGATCGCATGTATCAACTAAGTTCCAAAACTCAATGGTTTTATTAATTATACTTGGACAGTTTACCTGCAATCTTAGAAAGTCCTTTCTCACCTGAACATATCTGGTCGCCTCCGCCACCGTCGCTGCCCGTCGCCGCCGCCGTCTCCGCTTTCTCCACCGTCACACACGTCAGAGCTGAATCTTCCATCACCAGAGCGAAACCCTCAGCCTGCGCTCCTATCGCCATTGTCCGCCATTCGACCGCAGGGCGCAAGATCGGCGGACAGTCACAGCGTCAACGGGCGACCGGAGGGCGTGTGCAGAACTCAGCAACTCTGGTGTAGAGGCCACTGAGTGCCGCCACGCCCCTCCGGTTGAGGTGGACGCCGTCCCGACCTAGGGCGCTCTCCGAGATCCACCCGTTTGGGTCCACAAAGGTGAATCCGAGCGCTTCTGCCACCTAGTTCATGTTGCGATTCACCCGAGCGACTTTACGGGACCAAACATCCCGGCGACGAATGACAGCACTTAGATGGAAAGCGCTTTTTCGCTGCCCGTGAGGTAGTCAAACGAGCGACATCTCCGAAGGTTGTTAGAGCCTCTGCGAATGATAAGTGTCCATGGCTTCCACATCGCTGGCTTCTATTTGTAATTTCAATTGCTCAACGCGGATTCCCGGGAAGCATTTTACACCCTTTTTGGAAGCCGACCTCTGACGGTTTTTCTTTGCCGCCCTCACAACAGATGCGTATGATGCTGATGCCGGGGCCACGGCCGGTGCGGCAGCCCGGACAGGCGAGGTCACCTCAGCTCGCAGGACTGCTGTGGCCGGCTGTGCCACCGTCACCGTCACCCTTGTTGCTGCCTTGAGAAAGCTTCACCTTCAGGAGCTCCTGTCGACGCACCTCCACGGAACATCCACCGAGGCACGATTCATCTCGACGCCACCAATGATTAGCAGCGTTGCTATGCCAAGCAACGCAGAGGAGGATCGCTACCCCTTCCCAGCGCGCCCAGTCGCCGATGCGGGCCATTATCTCTATACCTGGCGATCCCCAAAACACGTCCACACGCAAACTGAACTTATGAACCAGTTTCTCGTGGGACATCAAATACCTTCGCAAAATCTATTATTACGGCGTCCACCCTCCGACTATCAACTTCATTGCTATTGTGACATACCAGTATGTGGGTCCTTTTTATTAAATGTTATTTGTCGGAAATGGGTGGAAATGCTAGGGTAATTAAATAGGAATATGGTGCCCAAGTTGTTGTCAAGATAAATAAATATTCATCTGACATTGAAAGTGACGGCGTGGCTAGTCAGGTTTCAAAACGATTTGGGGATTGGTTGGAGAGAGCAAAGATAGTCTACTACTGCGGAAGTATGTCTGATCTTTTTGAGACAAAATAGTAGAAAAGGGAAGCCGAGGTTTGGAGGGCTGAGCAGTAATAAAAAATACACATTCTGTCATATGTCGTGACGCTGTGCGAGTCGCTCGCGGATAGACAATTTGGGTAATAGGAACTTGTAATTTTTCATGAGATTGAGGAACGTTGGACTCCCAATAATTTACAGTGTGTTAGAAATATAACTTGTTATTTTTCGCGAGGGAGTTCTACTAATTCTTGAACTGAGAGAATTTCGATCGTTCACGAACAGTTTAGACTAATTATTTTTACAACACGCGGAAATTAGAACTTGTGAGAAGTCGTATATGATAGGACTCTGAAATATTCTGGGCAAGTAATTAATTTGTGGAATTTTAAAACATTTCCGCTGAGTAATCGTAAAGAACTGGGTATTATTTTTGCAAGTCAATCGAACTAGAACTACGAATATTTGATGTGCGGATGTGGCTCCGCAACGTTCGCGTGGAAGAACAGGGAAGATCCCGATACTTCGACTCTGGAATTCGCATCACCGGGGAGATGGTTCTTCGTGGCGACGTCGATCAAGAGCGCGCGAAATATAGTGCAGTATAAAGGTTCGGACAAGGTCATGACCAAAGGACAGCCTTTCTGTTGCAATAAATCCTAAGTTTCTTTTTGAAAGGAAAAAAAAGTTTTTCTATGGCTAATTTGAGCTAATAAGTAGCTAGATAAAATGTTTTCAAATTCCTCGCCACTCTGTATTGATGGCAGATAGGGTAATCGGCTATCAATAGGTAATAGCGATTATTTCAGACGCAACCCATCGACCCAGCTAGCGGGACAATATTTAGTTTTCTTTGAAGCAATAGCTAAAAATATTATCGTAACCTTTTTGCTGGTGCCCATGTTAACATAAATTCGGAAACGCGTTACGACGAAACGCCCAATAATTGTGAGCAGTTTTTGGTCATGTTTCGCTATATTCTGAAACAATGATACTATCTGACTCTCGCAAGAGAAACCATTCCTAAACCATGCTGTCCCTGAAATACCCATTCTTTTCTTTCCCATTCTTGTCTAATATAGCTAGTTATCAAGTGTTCCATTAGCTTACATACAACTGACGTGAGACTTACCGCTCTATAATTGGTCAAACAGTTCTGTCACCACTCTTGAAAATGGGAACAACGGTAGCCAGCTCCCTAGCTCCCATCGGACACGCTTGAATTGTTGATCGAAACATGGAATAATCTTGTTGGATACGGTAATATTGCCTCTCCACCGAGTTCAATTATGTCAGTTGAAATGACATGTGGATCCCGCGACTTTCCATTTTCAATAGATTTAATACGTGTGTTTCAGTGTGTTTACGTCTATATTAAACTCATTTGGCACAGTCTCCCTCGATATCTGAGTGTGGTGAGATTTTGTTTAAAAAACGGAACTGAAATAGACATTAAATGCGTTTGCTTTTTCCCGATCATCTGTTAGTAACCTGTTCTTAGAATCTCTAACGATAGGAAATTCTTCCTTTTCCCTCTTCTGCGAACATATTTGTAAATCTCTGACGAATTATTTCCCTCGCTCTCGAGAATAAACTTAAAAAATGTCTCCTGCGCAAATTTCTTTTTCTGCTCTAATTCTTTTGAACAATTACGAAAATATATCTTATGATTTTCACTAAGATGTCTGTTACTTAGAATGTATGTACTGCAGGTGGCACTGACGGTTGCCAAGATTTTGTTTAGTGGTTACGATTCAATGGCTCAATAAATGTCACATATTGTGAGTTTCATCCTTCTCAATTAACATTGGCGCCCAATAGGCTCGACTCTCAGCAACCTGAGATATAAGTACACAACCACAGAGTGAATACAAATAGAATTTAACAAATTTCAACTGAATCAGAGAAAAGCAGACATGTGCAAATCGCATGTGATTTCAAATAAACCGGGAAAAGCATCATAAGTCAAGAGTCATCGCCCACGTTAGGGCAAGGACAAGCATATATCAGGTTAGTGAGTCGCTTCATTCAAACATTTAGTAGTTTTTGTTTATAAGATCATTTGGTAAGGTGTGAATTATTAATTTCAAAGTCAGAGTTATTCAAGCAATTAGGTACTTAAAGTATTTAAGTAACCTCAAAAATGTCGCTATTACATAAATTGAAATTATCAAGAGCTTCAATCAAGGGAACATTAACAAGAGTGAAAAATAGCATCAATAAAGACACAAGTAAATCAGAAGCAAAAGTTAAATTAAAAATATGTGAAGAAACTTGGCAAAAGTTTCAAAACAAGCAAGAAGAAATAGAACAACAAGAGATAGCAGGTGATGAAGCCACACAAATGTTTATTCAAGAGTGTGAAAAGGAAAGAGAACTCTTCGAGTGGTCTTATTTTGAGACTGTAGCTACATTACAAGAAATCGTTGATGCTGCAGAAGATAGACAGACACCGACTGAAGAGGTAAGTGATGTTCATTATCAAACAGTTTCTGACAAAGTCAATATGAAAATGCAGAGATTACCAGAATTTAATGGAGACTTTTCGAAATGGATTTTTTTTCAAAAATAGTTTCGAAGCCACAATTCACACAGATATGCGATTAACAAATGTTCAAAAACAGCAGTATTTGATTGGAGTTCTTCAAGGTGAAGCTTTGAAGGTAATCCAAGGATTCCAGATATCCGAGGAAAATTATACAAGCGCATGGAATCTGCTGGTAGAAACTTATGATAACCAAATTATGATTATTGAAACACACTTAGAAGAATTATTGAAGTTTCCTTCCATATCTAAAGACAAGAAATCAGACTCTTTACGACAGCTTCATTTTCATATCCAGACTCATATTTCTTCGCTGAAAGCCATGAAACAACCGACTCAACATTGGGACACTTTAATTATTCATCTAGCAAGGAAAAATTTAGATTATGTGGAACAAAAAGATTGGCAAAAAAGAGTAAAAGGAAGTAAACCAGAAAATATGCCGACTCTAGATGAATTTTTGACGTTTTTAATTGAACGTTCACAAGCATATATGCTGTTGCAACAAAACAGAAGCACACCTGTGAACTTAAAGACAAATTGGAAAGATAAAAAACAAGGAAATAAAGTTATTATGGCAACAACTCAAGGTATTTGTAACGTATGTGGAGGAAACCATCCGATTTTTAAATGTGAAATGTTATTAAATCAGTGCATTGAAGAAAGAAAGAAAATTCTCAAAGATAAAGGACATTGTCTTAATTGTTTGAAGTTAGGACATATAGCAAAATACTGCAAGGGGTCTAAATGTAAAAAATGCGGTCGCTCTCACAACACATTGCTACATCAAGAAGAAAGCAAAGTGACAGAAAAGAATGAAGAGAAGTTGAGTGTAAATCATTGTCGTGATTGTCGAGATTTACCTATTTCAGACAGCATGAACTTAGCAAAAAGAAAAACATCACAGATTTTACTATCGACTGCCTTGGTTTACATTGAAGACGTTCATGGAAAAAGACGAAGGTGTCGTGCATTATTAGATCCAGGTTCCCAGTCTAATTTGATGACTGAAGATTTCAGCAAGAAATTAGCATTAGATACTTGTGAAGCGAGTATGCAAATACTAGGAGTTGATAATGCCAAAACGGAATCGAGAAGAATCACTCGTGTAAAACTTATTTCATTGAATAATGAGTTCAAAACATATGCAGAATTTTTAATTCTACCATGTATCACAGAGAAATTACCTCAACTGGAAATAGATATGGAGCAAATTACAATTCCAAAAGGCGTTCATTTAGCAGATCCCACATTTAATAAACCTGGAAATATTGATTTATTAATTGGTGCTGGACTTTTTTGGAAAATAGTTATTGGTCAAATCAGAAATTCCATCAGTGGTCAACCAGCTCTACAAAACACACGCTTAGGATGGATCATTGGAGGCGAATTTAATGAAAACACGAGAGAATCCTCAACTACATGCTTGAAAGTTTCTAACGAAGAGTTATCGCAACAAATAGAAAGATTTTGGATTAATGAAACACTTCCAGAAATTCAGTGCTTTACAAAAGAGGACAAAGCATGCGAGGAACAATTTGCTAATACTGCTTTTAGAGATGGAACAGGTAGATTTGTTGTTCGCTTACCTATCAGACAAGAAGTTACTCTGGGTAATTCGAAAGAAAACGCAGTTAAAAGATTAGAATCATTGTTAAGAAGGCTTTCTAGACAACCAGAGCTTACATAGATTTCATGGATGAGTATCAAAAGCTTGGACACATGACTTTAGTTGATAAAGAGAAAAACCAAGTACATGCTAATTCATATTTTATACCACATCAAGCTGTATTACGCCCAGAGAGCAAAACGTCGAAAATCAGAATTGTATTTGACGCATCGGCAAAATCTTCAAATGGCACTTCTCTAAACGATAAACTTATGACAGGGCCGAATTTACAAAGAGATCTTCATATCATTATTAGATTTCGCAGTCACAAATGTCATAACTGCTGACGTGGAGAAAATGTTTAGACAAATTCTCATACATCCTGATGATAGAAAATATCAGCAAATTTTGTGGAAAGAAGAGCCTAACTCAGATTTTAAGGTATATCAATTAAACACAGTAACGTATGGCACAGCATCTGCGCCTTATCACGCCATGAGGTGTTTGAATGAACTGGCTAATATATATGAAAAAGAATTTCCATCTGCAGCAAAGATTATCCGTGAAGATTTTTATATGGATGATTGTTTAACAGGTGGAAGTACGATAGAAGATGTAATTTGTCTACAACAACAATTACAAACCATTTTACAGAACGGAGGGATGCTGTTACGCAAGTGGAGATCGAACGACCAGAGAATTTTACAAAACGTCAAGAACTCAGGTAAAACACCTTTATTGGTTCTAGATGAGGAAGCTGGTAAGACCCTAGGATTGCTTTGGAATTCAACAGAGGACTGTCTCCAGTTTAAAATGAAACTGTCAACACAAAACCCAGAAACTAAAAGAGACGTTGCTTCAAGGATTGCACAGGTATATGATCCTCTTGGACTTGTCAGTCCTGTATTAATCAAGGGTAAGATCTTGATGCAATTATTGTGGGCAGACAAGATGGAATGGGATCAGTTATTACCACCAAAATATTTAAAGATTTGGATTGATTACTATTCGTCTCTAGAGCAACTTAATAATACCTACATACCGAGGAATGTGAATCCTGGGAATTTATTAAAAACTTTTAATTTATTCGGATTTAGTGATGCTTCCGAAAAGGCATTAGGTGCTTGTTTTTATGCAGTCTACAGAACACATCAAGGTGTTTACATCTCCAATCTGATTTGTGCAAGGGCAAAAGTGGCACCCCTGAAGACTGTCTCATTACCAAGACTTGAATTAGAAGCAGCTCTTCTACTCGCAAAACTCCTAAAGAAATTAGAAGAAGCTTTAGGGGATAAAATAGATATAGTGAGACTGTGGAGTGACAGCATTATAGTCTTGGGATGGATCAATACCGAGCCAAGATTGTTGAAGACGTTTGTAGCAAATCGGGTAGCGAAAATTAGCGAAATGACAGAACATGCTGTGTGGAAACATGTTTCATCGGAGAAAAATCCTGCGGATATTCTCTCTAGAGGTATTGCAGCAGCAGAGCTTCAAAACAAAAGGCTTTGGTGGAAGGGACCTCCATGGCTCAGTACTCCTAATCCACATCCAGAATACTCGAAAGATGCAGAGACCGAGTTACCAGAATTGAAAACAACAGTGACATTGATTGTTACCTGTACAGACAGCCTTTTACATAGATTCTCATCATTTTTTAAGTTGTGTCGTGCAGTGGCAATTTGGCAAAGATTTATTCGTAATTGCAAGTCTAAAAATGTCAAGACAATTGGTTCAATAACTGTTGAAGAGGTTCAACAGGCCGAAAATAAAGTGATCGAATTGATGCAGCTAGAGACTTTCCATCACATAAGACAGTGCTTGAAGAACAAAGTGCGATTCCCAAAAAGAACTGCATTAAAATCGCTCAGCTTATTTATCGATGAACAAGATGGATTGATAAAAGTGGGAGGAAGACTCCGATTTTCTGACCTAACAGAAGAACAAAAACATCCAATTCTTCTACCTGCAAATCATAAAATTACAGAGCTGATCATGAAAGGAGAACATGAACGTTTGAAACATTGCCCACCAGAACAGTTATTACACGCAGTTCGTCAAAAATATTGGCCTATTTCTGGTAGAAGAATAGCCACTAGGATTGTCAAACGGTGTCTCAAGTGCTTTCGTTTTAGCCCTGATGTTTCAGAAGTACGCATGGGAGACCTACCAAAAGAGAGAGTCACTTCAGTGATTCGACCATTTATTACAACAGGAATAGACTATGCAGGACCAATCTCTATCAGAGAAAGCCGCAGAAGAGGAAGAATACACGTAAGCAAAGGCTACATTGCAGTTTTCATTTGCTTCAGTACCAAAGCTGTCCATCTAGAGCTTGTGTCTGACCTTACAACAGACGCATTTTTAGCAGCACTTCAAAGATTCACTGCCCGTCGGGGTTTGTGTTAACAAATATTTTCGGATAATGGAAAGAATTTTGTTGGCGCTTCAAATGCCTTAAAGGAAATACAGTCTTTCCTGGAGAAACAATCTAATTTTATAGCATCTTCCGTCACTCGACAGCAAATCAAATGGCAGTTTATGCCTCCACGATCGCCTCACTTTGGAGGATTGTGTGAAGCTGCAGTGAAGATGATCAAAAGAAATTTGTTAACAGAAACGCAAGGTCATTATTTTACTTACGAAGAAATGTATACCATATTATGCGACATTGAGGCTGTACTGAATTCACGCCCTCTTACACCTTTACCAAATGATCCTAATGACATTCAAGTTTTAACCCCCGCTCATTTCATTATTGGCGACTCACTAGTCCAGCCTGTACAATTAAATGTAAGCATTGAACCTGATAATCGTTTGTCTCGTTGGAAACACCTCCAAAAGGTTAGGCAAAGACTTTGGCAGCGAGAATATCTCCAAGAACTTCAGAAAAGATCAAAATGGCACGATTCGAGTCAACAAATTAATGTTGGTTCCCTAGTCCTTCTCATTGAGGACAATGTCCCACCATTACAGTGGCCAAGGGGTAGAGTAATGAAAATTCATCCAGGACCAGACGGAGAAGTTAGAGTTGTTACTATTAAAACAACTACTGGAATATTTACCAGAAGTGTCAAAAAGATTAGTCTTTTACCAATAGAAGATGAAGACTGCAAGAAAGAATAGTACATATTATGTAACTAATTCATACACTGTGTAATTGTTTTGATAATGTTATTATTGGGATATTGAAATGTTAAAATATCAAATAATTTGTTGAAAGAATACCTTTCAAGGGGGGCAGAATGTTACTTAGAATGTATGTACTGTAGGTGGCACTGACGGTTGCCAAGATTTTGTTTAGTGGTTACGATTCAATGGCTCAATAAATGTCACATATTATGAGTTTCATCCTTCTCAATTAACAATGTCTATTATTGTAAGCCTTTCTAGTTTTTTTCTTCATACGTCGAATTTCCACATTGTAATATTCTGGATCTGAATTATTTTTTAAGTATTTGCACGGCACAAACGTTGGCAATGCACTATCTAGACTGCTCTTAAACGCGTTACAAATTTCCTCCATGCCCTCTTTCATTCTCAGAAAACGATCGTGCTGTTTTCTTAGGTAGTGGTGTAGCTCCTTTGTACTTGCCTTGACTGCCATATTTTCGTTCCGTTAGGTGTTCCTTCCTGTAAAATATTTATATCTAAGTCAATTAACACCGCTTTGTGGTCGCGTATGCCATCACCGACGTCGCAAGATAAGAAAAACTCTCGCGGCCTAATTAAGAAAACATCTAGAAGCGCCTCCTGCCGCGTCGGTCGACTCTGTTCACTAATTGTACTTTGGCTTTGCTCACGACGCCTTTCCAATTTGCGTCTGAAGTATTTAAATCACCAGCAATAACAATAGGATGACTATGGGCGTTTTCTATTTTCTCAGAAATAGCTTCTAAAATCGCGTAATTTGAATGGTCCTGTCTTTTATACTTCTCTAGAAATCCTATAAACGTGGGATTTGCTACTCTTTCGAACAGTATATTGGCCCTCACTCTAGCATCTCTCCTTTCCATTAAAATTGATTTGTTACAGGGTTCAATGTTCGCTCAGGAACATAAATTTGTACTGTGCCATAGTTTTTCTTTGTCGCTTTGTCACGATGAAAAGTAGATGCAGGATGCTGGTCCACATGAAACTTTTTAGAACATTTAAACTCCATACATAAATTCAAATTATACAGTCCTATATCCATCTTAATTAGAATATTAGGAATTTGCTACAAATTAACATCTTATGAAACACATTTTACTCCAATTTTGACGCAAATTAAAGTCAGATTTAATTTAAGACAAGGATACTTTACTGAAACGTATTCACCTAAACCTTTGTTTCCCCCTTTTCTGCGTTTCAGTATATCAAATTATATAATTTCTGCAGATACATTAGACTAGAGCACTAAACATTTCGACTAGAAAAACACCATCAGTACATGTTTTTTTAATTGATCAATTTTTAGTGTATCCTGATTACTCCTTTAGAACAGCAATTGTAATAAATTACTTTTCCATTCTCCAGACAATCGTTTCCAAAATATGCGTCAGTTTTTATATTCACAAATTATGCAGAGAAATATAAATTAAGTACTTAAGATACTAGATAGAAGTCTAAATATGCAGTATTAATTTTAAAAAAGTCCAAACATGCATTTTGCATGAATTTCTCGAAAAAACTACCAAAACATGCGCGGAAAAAGTTGGCATTTTATGAAACAAGTTATTTATGAAACGTTTAGTTACAAAGTTTGAAATCTTACGACGCTTAAATAAAAGCATGCATTTGCATGGAATTCCTGTCTCTCATTATAACATTAAATGTATCTTACAAAGAAGAGGCCGGTGTGGATAGACAATATTATGCACAGAGGCGGATGCAGCCGATCTTTGGCGGGGTAGGGGATATCATAGATTTTTGTTAAATAATCAACATATTAGTTACACTGTAAATTATTTTTGTAGTGTATGTATGATTCTATACAATATTTGTTGAATAATTACATAAATATGACAAATTTTGAAATCAAAGTTGTCAAAGCAAGGAAGGCAACAGAAGAAAACTCTAAGCCCGCATGTTTTTCGGGGGGAGGGGGGCATGGACCCCAAGGCTCCCCCACTGATTATGCAAGCCAGCCACAATTCGTTGCTTTTTTCGCGAGTGCTCTTAAAGGGCCGGGATTTCGACGATTACAAACATTTTGGAAGAAAACTTCATCCAGACTATTTCCTTCAAACAGTGGGTGAGAACTGACAGATGGAAGTTAGAGACAATCATGAAGTCCAAAGAAGATAAAATGTTGCGTCCTAATTATTGTAATTATTCATATTATTAATCGACGCAACGCACCTATAAGCCCCTCATCGAGCACTGAGCGATGATTTTATTGTTTAATGGCAAGCCTTGGTGAATTATTGACACATTCATTTATCTCTTCTGATCAAAATAAACACATACGAGATCGTAAAATATACCTTCAACCTGGAGAATGCATAACTTTGTGCGAGTTTTTTGAAAATTGTTTTTTGTTACAAACAAGAGAAAGTGCAGGGAATTCATTGGAGTAATGCGCAGGTCATACTACATTCCTTTGCTCCTTCAGATTAGTTGTTTCAAATTATTTGTTGAGTGACTATTTAATTATTGGTTCAAACTGCTTGTTACACGACATAGTTTGTGTGCATCTTTTCCGGAGGGACCTGATTAACTTTTTGAAACAGAATTGCAAATGCAATTTTTCGTTAATTTTTAATACATGTATTTCTTATAAACACAATTTGGAGTATGTATCGGTTAATTTTGAAACCCACTAAAAATAAATTTTCGATTCTTCGAAATGTGTTAAAAATACTCATTCAGAAGCTTCAAAATGATATACACTTCTGTTTGAAAATGACTGAGAAAATTACGATTTTGTTTAGTAATGGAAGCTATTTCGGTATTCTTCCTAACTTCAATTCATTATAAATGGGGAACTATATTTGCGACAGCCTTCATAAGCGGTCTTTTTGTATTTTTTACGAAAATATATTGTTTTGGTTTAAACACTAGCGACTATTGGAGGACAAAACTTCTTAGCCAGCTCGCTAGCCCCACTCACAGATGTATTTAAAAAAATACAATGAATAAAAACCAAATTAATCTGTGTTAATTGTGTTTTGTACTCAATATTTGTCATCACCTCATTACACACTCCGTCCTCGTCAATCTTTCTCATTATAAGGAACTCATAGAAATTAGGCAAAAAGAATAAAATAAAATTAAAGATTTATTTCATCGAAAAAAAATTTCAAAAATTTCATCATTACGCCTTCTCATTAGGATTAAAATATGTTTCAATTACAGAAATCAGGAATTAAAGAGGAGAGTATAAATAATGGGTAGAGAGTAATTTTTAAAAATTAAATATTTATTTTTCAGTCGTTCCACAAGACATTCTTACAAAATTCTTCCGTTTCAACAAAAGAATACAAAAAAATATTTAACATGGGATGTCAAAGTATCCGTTGACATTTGCATTAACAAAAAATAAAGTAAGTTAAGAGCCACTGTCTTTCGTGCACTTGCTGCAGGGGGCGTTGCAGTTGGAACGGGCTGAGGAAGTGCCGGTCGGCGGACGCTTTGGGGCATTTGTAACATGTAAAGCGTCGCCGCATTGGACCATCATTTATTGCTGAAGGAAATGAGTACGCCCAAGCGGTTAGTGGACGACGCGCGCAAAGCCATCTTGGTGAGCTAACAGCTCCGGGCGTAAATCCACCTCCGCAGTGAACGGTCAATATTACCGTTTACAATGCACAGCGCTACGTCAAGGAACGACAGAACGCGGCCATTCTCCGGTGTGCGCTCTCATATGAGTAGCGAGGGTTGATTTCTTGCTGAATGCCTTCCCGCACACGCTGCAACTGTGCGGGCGTTCTCCCGTGTGTTTGCGCATATGAAAGGCGAAGATTGATTTCTTCCTGAATGGCTTACCGCACACGCTGCAAATGTGCGGGCGTTCTCCCGTGTGTTTGCGCATATGAATTTTGACCCCTGATTTCTCGCTGAATGCCTTCCCGAACGCGCCAGCTGCGCGGGCGTTCTCCCGTGTGCGTGCGCGTATGAATGGCGAGCTTCGATTTTATGCTGAAAGCTCTCCCGCACACGGTTCAGCTGTGCGGGCGTTCTTCCGTGTGCGTATGCATATGAGCGGTGAGGTTTGATTTCTTGCTAAATGCCTTACCACACACGCTGCAGCTGTGCCGGCGTTCTCCCGTGTGCGTGCCCATATGAGTGGCGAGGGTAGATTTATAGCCGAATGCCTTCCCGCACACGCTGCAGCTGTATGGGCGTTCTCCCGTGTGCGTGCGCATATGAGTGGTGAGATCTGATTTATTGCTGAATGCCTTCCCACACACGTTGCAGCTGTGCTGTCATTCTCCCGTGTGTGTGCGCATATGAGAAGCCAGGTGTGTTTTTTGTGTGAATGCATTCCCACACACGCTGCAGCTGTATGGGCGATCTCCCGTGTGTGTGCGCATATGAGGGGCGAGGCTTGATTTATCGCTGAATCCCTTCCCGCACACGCTGCAGCTGTATGGGCGATCTCCCGTGTGTGTGCGCATATGAGGGGCGAGGCTTGATTTATCGCTGAATCCCTTCCCGCACACGC
>BLKR01016857.1:0-19289 GCA_011170035.1 Teleogryllus occipitalis
AATTATTCGAAGGTAACGAAACACCGTTCAGTCGCGTTCCGGCAGAAATGAAGCCCTGCATTTAAATATCCTTCATGTTAATACCAACAATAATAATTTGCTAATATTGCAAGTAGTTTTAGAGCAAACCCAAGGCATAAGAACTGTCAACATAAGTACTGTCAGATGTCATCTTTCGTAGGACGAATTAAATTTAAACTAAAATTACAGTTCACTAGAATTTTGACAAATTTCGTCTAACTCTCTATGATATTCAAATCGGAACATGTATTAGAATGTTCAATTGGTTCTCAATTTCGGCTTAAGAGCCTTGTTTGATAATTCTCCAATTTCGCATTGTAATAAGATCAATCAACGTTTTATTGATAATGTTACTTTTCAAAGTTTTCCTTAATTTGCATGTTTAAATATATTTATCACATGTAATTACATGTTTATTAAACAAGGTGACATTATATGAAGCAAGAAACTTTGTTTTTCATTTGATGATTCAACTTCATCAATCACTCACAATTACTTTCATTTTCTCTCTTTGTCAGTTTTTGTTTTAATGTTAGACCTCCGATGAAGACATGAATCAAATAACATCTTAAATTTTTCAGTGTTTAACAAATAATGTGAATAAATGCTAATATTTATTGAATTTGTTTTATAATAATCTGAAAAAACATGCGTTTTCTATAGGTTAGTGGGATGTTGAAAACATCGAAATAGTAAACACAATGTTATGCGGTGATCATTAACATTGATTACTTGATATTTTCCTTAGAGGTAGGTTCTATTGGTTAAACGTTTTCAACGATTGAACATGAGATATTTTGAATGGCCTGTTTTCTTTTGATAAACCGTTACGTCCTTCCAAGAAATAAACAAAAAATACATTCAAAAATAATTTTAGCTACATATTTTGCCATAATTTAAATAAATCTTGGCGTTTTTATAAAAAAAATGTGAACTAAATTTGTTTTTTGGGGATCAGTAATAAAATTTACTATTTATATGTACTTGTGAAACAGTTTTAAAGCAACATCTGATATAAAGTAAGTTGAAATAAGTACTGATATCTCTAAACACGTTCTTAGTCTCCTTGTGTATTTATTCCACCTGAACACATAAATGATTAAGTGGTTACATAAATGTTTCATTATCATTTGTTAACAATTAAGTTTATGTCAACATATTCCATTCTATTGTGAATTGTTATAGTTTACACATTTTACTTTACTTAATAATTATTTTAATGTTAAATTCTAAAACTTTATTTCTAGGTACAAGCTGTTTTAGAATATTCATTATATTTATAATGTACATTATATTATATTACGTACATGTATATACTATAATGTAATGTATTTGTAATGAACCTATAATAAATAAATTATTTTATTCAACAACAATGCAGGCATTATTGGTGAATGTACATCTATCGTAATAACAATCAGACTGCAAAATTTAAAAGCTTTTTGTGTAATTTATTGTGAAATTTAATTATCACAAAATGCGTAATTTTTATGCTATTATTTCTATTTTTATGGTGTCTGGTTGTGTAGGTAAATATATAGATATGTTGTTAGATCAAAAATAAATAATGAATATTCTATTAACAGCAGGTACTACGCATAACCCATTTCTTTAGCCGTCAACGATCAGTAACTTGTAACAGCAATAAGGAATGCTTAAATAAGGAAACACGGACGGCTGACTTTTTCCACCAGTATATCTCTGTACGCCGACTCGGAAGGCCGGCCACCTTCTATCAGTATCGTTCGGATACGTCATGACGGTAGGCTGGCTCCTCCAACCAGTGTTGCTTGATTACCCCGAGTAGATAGCCAACTCTTCCGACAAGGTTGCTTCGGCTCGGCAGCTTCTATCCGTGCTCTTCTGACAAGGTGAATTCGGAGGTGTACAACAAGGGACTCTTCACGATATAACTTTTTGTTCCAAGAATCTCCGTCCCGAAACACGAACAGTGATCCTGGTTGGGCCTATATTATCATGCGTTCCCTTGTTACAGTATAATGGATCAGGTATACTGCAACTGTTCTTTTTTCTCCGTGCATGGGTATTTTTAAGGGCGAAAAAATACTTCGCTGTCAAATGCTAGTAGATTTACTGCATGTAAAAGATCAAGTGTAAATTAAGCCTTTGAGCTACATTCAAATTGCCTGTTTTGTCGCCCAAGTAATATCTTCCTTCTCCTAGGGGGTGAAAGGAGATCAGCGAAATTTGCGGGGTCATACGGAAGAGCAGGCCTCATGATCTGAGTCTCGCCATGTAATATAAGGCATCCATTCAATTCAATTTATATGAGATCGAATGATGTTTCTTGGCCCGTCAGCATCGTGAATGTTTTATCCTGGTAGGTGGCAATGTTTCCTTCCCCGCTGAATAGTGAGGTAAGGCGCCGAACTATCCGTCGGGCAGCGAGATATTTTCCACCGTCATGTAATTCCTCCAGCGAGGCACTGCCCCGACAGAGACAAGCTCTAAGCTTCCGACTGGTCTCCCGACTTTTGTGGTAGTGAAGTGATGTGTGTAAGGAAGTAAGGGGTGAGGATAGGGCAAGGAAAAGGAAGGAAAGATCGCTTGGGGTCCGTGTCCCGTTTGTTAGGGTACTGCTCCGATATTGCTGATCGGAGAATCCACGGAAAACTACCGAAGAGAGCAGTCGGCCGCTAGAGTTCTCTTCTAGAGAGCGCCTGCATTCTACATAGCTATCAAGCTCAAGTAAAAATTCCTGCCTCCGGCGCACAGTGGGGCCAGAAAGGGGAAAAGTTGGCAAAAAGCATTTTTAAGCGTTTTCGGAACTTTTGGGAATAAAAACATATTTTATAATTAAATAATGAATTATTTAATTGTTTAACCTTCAAATACTTATTTACATAACCTCCATAAGTTAGAAATTTCATCATGCGACTCCTCTTCAAAAAGTGAATTTGTACTTGAAGCCATTAACATTGGTATAACTTCTAGATTCAATGCCTTTGTAATAATTTTTGCTCCATTCTGTTTCTGAAATAAGTAGATTAGTTGCAATTAACAGCCTGTGAAGCACTTCTTTTTTCTTCCAGATTACTCCTGTTCCTCCTTTTTTCTTTTAAACGTGTTCAATAACACCATACAGAACCCCTTGTTAATAAAAAAACTATCAGTACCAGATCATGAAGGAAAAATAAAAAAAATGAATATTGTAGGGAGAAAGGCTACAAAAACTAGATGTGCATCATCGTAAATAAAGTATTTTAACGCAAAATGGGGCAAACATGGGCAAACTTTGATTAATGTTTTGAAAACTAGATGGAATTCAGAATCAGATTCAGTTTATATCATAGCCCGGAAATGCCTCGAAAGGAACTAAAAGACAATATGAAAAATCAGATTTAAAAATTTCATTCAATTGTGACACGAAGTTTCAACTTGGAATTACTAAATGATTATTCAAGGAATATGTTTTTAGAACTATGTATTTAAAGTACATATTTTCAAATATCGTATTCATAGCACGTACGATTCTGATAATTGAGAGAACAAAAATATTTGCATCGAAAAACACATCTCTCTTACTGCGCGAGCGAAGAAGTGCGCCGCGCATCACTTGTGCAAGTTCAAACTTTTGTTCGAACAAGGGTGGAAGAGAAATTCTGTACTCGAATGAAAGATTAATAGGAAGATACTAATGGAAGACACTATGCAAAACATTATGTTGGACAAAATAATTATCATATTTTAGAATTTAAATATTATCTCTATAACAGAGTTTCAAGTGCAGAATGGAAAAGTAGAAGATAGAAATATGTATTTCATTTACAATCTTGTCTTTCAGAAGAGTCTTTTCCAATTGTGCATACGATATGAAAAATTATCATAAATATATTGACTCTTACAAAGTAATTGTTTTCAATAAAATCCTGTAAACTCTAGGGAATTTTAAAAGTTCCTTTTTCCTTTCCTCCTTGATATTTTTCTTCTTCCAGTTAAGGACAGGTAGGGGTCACAACTCCAAATTCTATTCTGTCGTTCTTTGATATTTTTGTGTTTTATCTTCCCTTTTCCACAAGTCCTTCAATTATTTAACAGTAAGTTTTCTCCTTCTTAATCCACATTGGACCGATTTAAATTTATACCTTTTTTACTTGATTGCCTTAGAATTTCAGTGTCAATTAACGATAAATATGCCCGGAAACAACCTAAAAGCCGATGATATTACTGTTCATTATATAAATGTAGCGGTTTTAATTGGCACATTGAACGTAGACAATTATTTACACACAGAGGAAAAATAATTTCAAAACTTGAAACAATATTTTTATGAAACGGATAAAAACAAATCAGAAAAAAGTTCAGAGAATTTATACCAAAAGAAAAAGTTAATCAATAAATGACTTGGTATTAAAAGCTAAGTTCTTCTAATGAACATTGTGTTCGACAAAATGATTACAGGTAACTCCGAGTAAATTAGTTAAAAAAAGTTGTTCCATAAATGAATCCTCCAATAATATTTGTTTCAAAACGTTAATGGGGTATGTTGCAAAATCCTGTTTGTAGGCTGTATTGTAGAGAGTTACTTTAAAGAGCTGGTTCACATCAGGGGGAAAATATACAGACGACGTGTAGCAATATAGCCATTGTTTCGAACATTTTTGTTTGTAACATTTGCAGAATAAAACGCTTCTAATTGAAATGCAAAGGATAAAAATGATTTTTTTGAGTCTCACCATTTTTTCTTTTCACGGCGCGAATACAAGAAGCGCTCTTCTCAGAAAAGTTGTCAAGGAGCAAGCAAATCTTGCAATAGAGTTGTGTGAGGTAAACGCGAAAAGCGCGGTGAAGGACACCGCCCCCCTGCAGTGCAATTCACAGAAAACGCCACCACTAACGACAGAAGCGCCAACCCAAAATCAAGTTCACCCAGGATACGTGATGAATCATTGCACTGCCATATTGCCACTCTCTTCTTATTGGACAAAGAAAAATGGAGAGCGTGTTTACGAAGGACCTGATTATAAAGCTATGGTTTTATTTCAAACATTAACAGGAATTAAAATGGTAAATGTTGCACCGCGCGAGAAAGTGGAATTTGCAGCAGCCTCCAAATTCCTATTTAACAATTTGACAGATTTTACATTCAACAGACTTTATATCAACTGGCATGGCTACACATATTCGGACTTCACGACGCCGGTGATTCAGTCTCCTACATCCATTATAATGCGCAAGGCTAAAAGAATCCCATTCAGCTTAGTGTTGCTCCTCCCGTATCATGGTAATGTGTGGTTACTTATACTGATTTCACAGTTAATTGCTGTGGTTGTATGGTTCGTAGTTCACTTTTGCGTGACTCCTCCAGCCTTCACAAGCAGCAAAAAACAATCCAGGACAGACCTTGGCACGATAATCCTTGATATCACCATGGTGACGTTCTCAGGCGAAATCAGTAATCATGCTCGCACTACATCTCAACGCCTCTCTCTGGTAGCAGTCCTTCTATTCTCGTTGGTGCTGAGTAATGCATACACCGGCCAGCTCCTAGGGTTTCTAGCGGATCCACCACGGTATCCAGAGCCGCAGACCTTAGCTGAAGTGGATCGTTCTGTCAAGCAAATTTACGCTTTTGTTGATATGAACGCAATGTTCGACGACGGGGAAGGTTCAACTCTGACCAATATAGCCAAGAAAGTGTTGGTGGAAACGCCAGCTGAGACGACAAAACGGCTGCGAGACATCGTGGACACGGGTAAAGAAGGATACTTAATGGCTGATCTTATGTATGACTTCCACGCTGGGAGCGTTGAAATGACGGTAAACGGCGAGCGCACCCTTCGTAGAATTCCTGAGAGTGTGGTGAGACCAGGGCATCTGGCCTACTCCATGCGGAAAGGGATTCGAGATCCGATGACCAAGAGGTTCAAGAACTTCGTCACACACTTGGTGGAGGCAGGTCTGTACGACCACTGGATAGATATAATGGTTAATCACATGACGGTGTACGGAATTCATATTCCTGAAGGCGTCCTATATAGAGATCCCGTGCCGTTGACTCTCCTCAAGTTGGAAGGGCCGTTTATGCTTCTGCTGTTTGCATTGGCTTTTGCATTTTGTGTGTTTGTTGGGGAGATCCTGGTGAATTTTCGCTTAGAAGCTACAAAGGGGTTCGCTCACAGGTGAAGCGATAAAGATTTATTTTTCATGAAAGTAGAAAATAATATACGTAATTTGTTTATAAAAATCATATTCTTATATTTTTATTTTTCTTCGTCGATTTCAGTAACAGGAATCATTAAAATGTGTATTTTCGTCAAAATACACGAATCACTTTTTGTAGCATTTGCTATCATTATATTTTGTAGACATGAAAGTAATAAATTATTGAGCAGCTAATCGAATTTATTTACTAAATGTTTACAGATCCCGCCATCAAGTTGTAAGGTAGGATTTTTGCTAGGAACGCTAGGATTTTTGCTCTGAGTGACATTGTCCGTTGTGAAAATGGATTTCAGTTTTTTCTCTCTCAATGTTATCAATTTATAGAATATAGTTTTAATGTGTTGTGGGTTATTTACTTTTTGTGAAACAAAATCGTGAAACATTGGTTTGAGTGCATGACATTTTGTAAATTAATATTCAAATAAATTGTGTATATGAAAGAGGCGAGAAACACCGAGTGGCTCAAATAAATAATTAAAAAAAACACCCTTTTCTTTTTCAATTAGTGTGGTCAGTAATTCTTAATTAGATCAAAATGTATTGGAAGATGCCCTTGAATGTTTTCACATATCATTATTTACCATCCCACATTTAACAATAAAAATAATAATATAATATAACATAATAATAATAATAATAATAATAGGGTGCCAGTACTACTAATTTGAATAATTTTATAATATTATTATTGCAAAAATTACCAGGTATGTATAACTCTCCACCAGAAATCGTGTCCACCGGCAAATCGCGGTTAAGCATGTGCCTCCACATCGAGGCTAACGATGTGAGTTGGACCGAGAAACTTAGGGTCCGGGTGGTTGTCTACAACTCTCCACCAAAAACCATGTCCCCTGGCAACACACGGTTTAACACGTGCCTACTCACTGCCACCACCTTGAGGCTAACGATGTGAGTTGTACCGTCAATTTTGGGGTCCGGGTGATCGTCTACAACTCGCCACCGGAGATCGCAGGATCTGCAGGGCCTGGTGTTAGTGGTGGGGCGGTGGGAGGGTAGCAGTGCGCGATAGGGGGCGGCGTGGGCGGCGCGGGCGCCAACCCGGCCACTGCGCGGCGCCGCCGCCTCAACGCGTGGGTGGCGCTCGGCGCACATTTATCTGCCGCGTCGTTTGTCTCTTCGCCCTCGCCCTCGCCGCGCGCGCGTCATTTTTATTATTGACAAATATCTGCGGACGCTGTGTCAACCCGCGTCGCGCCCGCCGGGCCCGCTGGGGGCGAGCGCGGACCGACGCCAGATTTACACTATGGACTCGAGTGCAGCGATGCAGGGGCACACGGTGGACAGTAGCTGAAATTAAAGCATTGCCGTGTTTATTTTCACCCATGCGAATGGTGGTTGTGTACGGATGAGTATTGGCTGGAGCATTATGAGAAACTTTGGTTCGTACAACTTCAATGTGAATAAGCATCAAATCGGTGAGTTAGTAATGAAAGCCTAGATTATTAATAACAGAAATATATGTGATTTTGAATGTTGGAAGCGACACAATATTTTCAATAAATATTTATAAAAAGTTTATACAAATGACGTATAACGTACGCATGATTCTAACGAATTATTGTTTTCCTAAACGTGCTTTAAATGTAGACAATTCAGACAAGTTTTATTATAATATAACTATTGACTATTTGACGTATATTTGACGTAACTGCGTGCCATAAAATATTATGTTTCTTCTAAATTATTTTCCTTAAAATATTGCAGCAAGAAAGTTTAGAAATATATGTAGAATTAATTGAATTAATTTGTATACGTATGTGAATGACTTTATTACATTCAATTACACTCCATTTGGAAGTAAATGCATTTACTTATGTTTTACACCGCTCTATTCTGGGGCACTGAACTCCTGGGTGGGCATGACCTCACATACACAGAAATAGTTTGCGCAAAGAAAGCGCTTTAATGGTTTCACCCTTATCTCCCCAACTCTCGTCAGTTGTCTCGCTCGCTTCATCATAGATTTAAAAAACGCTCCCTTGGTATCTGCCGGAAGGCGCTGTTACCCAGCCAGGCAGAGTGGCTTCTTATCGCGGTCTATAAATGTGTTTTCAGGCGCTGTTTACAGCCCGTTTTGCTTGCGGAATTGCAGAGAGTTGGCACGTTGTTTTGGCAGTTGACGCACGAGCTCTGCGCCTGTGGCTTTATGGCCGAAGAGAAGGCAAAGACAAAGGTCGAGGTTGATGTGACCCAGGGAGAGAGGGTAGAAATTATAGAATCCAGCACGTCATTATTTTTCATCAATCGTATTAAATTAATTGAGATATTTAGAAGCCATTGGTATAGTTGAAATATCACAACTGATACATTGATAGGATGTTCGATCAAACGGTTGCTATATGCAAAATATTCACTCCTTGGGATTATGAACACTAACTACCACTATGTGATGCATCTAGTCACTTACAAAACAACTAAAAACCGTATATTTTTGTGTTCTTTTGTTTCAACTTTAATTCATACGTTCGTTGTATTCGCCGCTTGAGACGTGTACGCCTCTTTCTTCGCCAAAACTCCCTTATCTGCCAACATCTACGTCAGTGCGTACAGGCGATGGTCCTTTTATTAACTTGTTAAGGGACAACTCCGACATTTTCTTGGTATTTATTGGAGAAATCTCGCAAAACTACGCATCAGAGTTGCCGGCCAATAGAATGCTCTTCCAGACAATGGCTGAATTCGACCGAGCTAGTGTTGAACATTTTCGTCGGGATTCAAAACATAATATCACCCGATTAGAAAAGCAACAACGGCAACAATAGTTGTCATCTCAGCTGGAGGTGCCTCCACCTGTGTCACCAATACTTTTAACATTTCCTTCCCCACTACTACCTCTTCCCACTTTGCCTTCAACATTTCCTTCACCCCACTTCCTTCAAATTTGCCTTCAACATCTACTTCGCCGTCACCTTCCATCACCACTTCCTTCACTATCCCATTCACCGTCACCACAGCTACTTTCACCACCACCTCCTTCACCATTACATTCAGCTTTTCCTTCACCAACATCTCCTCCTCCTCCAGCCTTTTTCTCACTCTCTCCGTCAACTCCACCTCTACCATTGCTATCACCATCTACTTTACTACTCTCAAGTCCACCATCACCATTGCCTTCACCATCTCCTTCCACAGCACGCTACTGGGAGAGGTGACTCAGTGCATCATCTGATGTCACTGCAGTGCCTCTGATCGGGAGGTCCTAGGTTTGAGACACAGCAGTGGCAAGATTTTCGACACTAACGTGTCAGCTAGGTCGAATTCAGTCGCAGCCTGCCGGAGAAATGTAGCGGTCGCTTCTCAGTTCGGTGGCTTTCCGTGCTTTCTCCGATCAACATCAGGCGAATGCCGGAGTAGTACCCTAACAAACGGGCCACGAACCGCAGCGATCTTTCCTTCCTGTTCCTTGCCCTGTCCTCAATCCTTACACACACACTAACATACACTATACTACCACATATGCCGGGGGTCGAGACAATCTCTGACTGGAGCGGTGCCCCGCTGGTGGGAAATACCTGGTTGAGGGAAACCATTCTAGACGACGGTAGGTTGGCGCCGGATCTCGCCATCCAGCGGGGCAAGATCACCGCCATCTAACGAGGATAAACATGCACGGCACTTACGGGACTAATGACCTCAGTAACGTCTGGCCTGAGGTAGCCTGCGGCGTGACAGGAGAAACGTCGGCCGCTCAGCCCACAACGCAGTCACCCGGAGAGCCAAGACTCGAGTCATGGAAGCTCACGTGTACATAATGACCTTAGTAGTCGACGCACCCAGAATCACTAACAACCAACCAGCCAACCATCGCCCCCGCTGCCGGCGCGTAGGTTCGACTGAGCGCGCGCCGCCCGCCCGGCAGGCACAGCGCGGCATGCAGCCGAGCGAGGGCGTGGAACCGCCTGTCGCGGCCACGCTCTCTGGAGGTTCCGCGATGCAACGAGGGGGGCGTGGCGGCGGAAGAGCGAGGTAAGGTGGGAGTAGGGGAAACTGGCCCCGGAATTGCGATCCCTGGGTGGCAGTGGGGCGGCGGAGAACGCGGCGGGTGTGGCACGGAGCAGAGATGGGACAGAAATTGAGCCGGTGATGGTGATTGCTGCAGGGAGGGTGGCAGCGGCAGTCATAGCGGTGGCGGTGGCAGTTGTGGTGAAGGTAGTGGCGAGTGGCCGTGTCGGGGGCGCAGGCGGGGGTGGGGAGCTGTGACTGTGACGGGAGGCGGTTATTGCGAATGCCTTGATGCCCGCTTCATTTGGCACATTTGATACGCCGCAGTATCTCACTTTGAGCTCTCTACTTTGATGAGATCGTGATCTACCGCCAGTACCAGTCAGTTGACGTACGAATTATTCGTAGTTGAGGTATTGCTGTTTGTAAGCTTCCTGAACTAATACATTGACTAATGATTTACATTTTTATTTCAAATGCTGTCTTATAAGTAACATTACAAAGTAACAATTATTTTGTTTGTGAACCTAGGAAAATTCAATAGCATCCTAATTTGTTGTCTCTAATGTCTCTAATATAATATTCACACCTTGATATTAGGAAGGAAGTTTCAATTTCTATTTGTTCACAATTATATTCATTAATAAATTCTATATTTTACCGCCTTTCTTGCTTGTTTTAAAGCAACGGCATTCCAGAATTAATTTAAACTTTTCTCTTGTTTTGAAGTAACATCATTCCAGAATCTTGACAGAGATTTTCAGTATTCGGAGACCATTTGAAAAATATATTGATTGACTTTCACCACAAAAAAGAGCAACATACCTCTTTTAAATTTGCTACTCTTTATGTTTTTATTTATTGTTTTATTTTTCGTCAAAAGCTGTAATAAACTTAATGTGACGCATGGGGAGAGCCTTTCTCAGCGCACGCTTTCTTGAGCTCCAGAATCGCTTTCCGGCCCTTTTACAATATATAGTTGAATTATGAATGAAAGTGGCAACAAAGCGAGGTTAGCGACATTTTAAAAATGTTGGACAGTTTCGCTGCCAAGTTACATAAAACTCATTTGCATCGGTAAACAAACTACAGATTTGTTTTTTAGTATTGATAACAAACTAGCAACTCACCCCCCCGGTTCAACTTCTTTCTCATTTAGAAAAACGAGAGCTCATCAACATGTTCGCATAGTGAAGGTTCCAACATAGATTGGTTAAAAAACATTAAAAAAAACTAGACCTTCGCGCTCCCGAGTAATATAATACTTATTTTCGTCACCGCTTGTGTGTAAAAATCCCAATGTTTTATATCAGGCAAACATTTTTTAATTGCTTTAAGTTGCTTTTAACATCGTGGTGGACAGCAACTTATGTCTATATATATATTATTAATATATATATATATATATATATATATAGGCAAACATTTTTTAATTGCTTTAAGTTGCTTTTAACATCGTGGTGGACAGCAACTTATGTCTATATATATATTATTAATATATATATATATATATATATATATATATATATATAATTGTATTAATATTAACATTTGAAAGTAATGCAATGGTATTAATGTCTTCCTTATGTTATTATAACACTAATAATGTCTTTGTAAGCTGTCTTCAAATAAAATTGTAAAATCCAATACCTTTTAAAAATTCTATGGTCTGCATACAACATATTTTTTTTATTCACACATTCGTCTAGTTCATTAAAAAGGTGTACGTAAATTTCTTAAATTTTGATCCCTCAGAAATAACATGTTTTACATTTATATATTACAATTTTAACACATTTAATGTATGTAAGGAACAAAATTTTTATTATATGTATAGAGTTTTCGTTCACAGAAGTTGCGGATGCCCTAAAGGTGAAGTTGTTTAAAAAGCAATTGAGGAACATGGCACGTATCTCTTCCCAATCGCACACCGTATGGCTCTTACGTGGTCTGGGTGTGAAGTCTTTGTCTTCCTTTTGATCGGTTGCCACAAGCGTACGATTCCAACTTCTAATAGTATTACACTCTTTTTGATTTAAATAAGTTATCCTAAACCTCAAAATAATGTTCTTCTTCTTTCTTTTCTCCGAATTCAGATAAAAAATCCACCGAAACTAAAAAAATTACAAAATGTGATGAAATAATCAATTAACAATATCTTTGGTTATTCTGAAAGTACTGAAAGCTTATTAAAATTCTTTAAAAAAATTAATTTGAAGGTCCAATAAATCTTGCAAAATAACATGAATAATTTCGACGCGTGAAAAAGTTATTAAAATTTATAATTCGGATTTTAGCAGACAGAAGAACATAAAACAGTAATATCACTCACATAACAATAATAATGCAGTTGATAGTGCTAATTATTGTTTGGATGTTAATTTCTTGCAATTTGTATATCATGAATATTTGATCAAGAATACAATATGAATTTATAAGCAAAATTGTATTCAATGAATACTTATTGAAACAACTAATATATACAAATGAGGTATGTTATGCATTTTATTCGTGGTATGGAGAGCATTGTTTTGTAACGAGAAATATTAGTTTTATTGATTGGATATGTAGAATTCGGAAGACGACGACAGGAGCAAACCCCGTTGACTGGTCGTAATATGAGCTGCTTTAATAGTGCAAATTATATCAGTGATGAAGAAATATAGTGAAGGATAAAAAGTCAGAAGTCATAAGAAACAGGGAAGTGTCTTAATACATAATAGGGTAATTTTGTGTTAAAATGTTTTGTCAGAATAAATTGTAATTTAATTAATTCAAAGTTCACTCCGTTACATTGTTAAAAACATGTTTTAAAGCAGAGTGAATGCATTTTAACTGGGTCTCTTTTTCACATGAAATCACATTACTTGTCTCAGTATCTAGTGCGCACTTTTGGGGAGTTATTGAGAAGCACATTTCTTGTGAATATATTACAAAAATGGTGCATTTCAATGTAACAAAGGACATCAGTAAATCAAGAGAAAATTGTATTACCCAGATTCAGTGCAACTATATACTTACTGAGGCAGCAGGAATTACATGATATGTTGATGCCGCAGACCGGGCTCTGACAGGCGCACAGAAGGGAAATAAAAGACACCGTTTTGCGGTGTCTGTTAATGATGATGAACTTGATTGTGAACGAACTGCAATAAGACAGGCAAGTTGGAGGAAAGTTCAAAATACAGTATATGTAGTTTTCAATACTACGAAATACAATAATGCGTAGTAGCATTCGTTTTTTGATAATACAGCTGCTGCCTCCCGAATTTTGATGCAGTCGTAGAGAACTGACGTTATTTTATTCAGTTATAAGTAAAACGTAAAAATCTTTTCAGGGAATTCAACTTTTCTGTCAGTGATAGTGAAGGTCACACGTGGTTTATGTAAAATTTTGGTTACGAAGCAATTTAGATGTTACTCTAATAGATATCTAATGTCGGGATTATTTAGAGTGGCGAATGAAGGCCCCTCTGAAGGTTTCTCCAACCCTGCTGTTCACCTGTGCTGTCGCGCTGCCTTTGTTATCTGACGATCTACGCGATTCACAGAACAGTCAAATGCCATTGTTAATTTGCTGCTTTTCGAACACACAAATTATGTGCCAACAATCCTAAATATTTCTCATTTTTGTGATAAATATAAATGGCAAATGAGAAATCTAGCAGTTATTATGAACCTTTTTTTGTGAATTATGAAAGTAATATTAATATTTAATAAAACAAATAGATGTATCAAACCCTTGGTTATATTTTATGATTTATAATTTTAGTTCTCGCTCTAATCAAAGAACTGCAGTAGCGGGAACGGCGAAAACTTTAAACCGATGATACAATGAATATGCATTGAATATTGATACAAAAATTAGAGTTGTACAAACGGAAGATTATAGTAAACCCAGTATCTCGGAAATTGTTTATTTATATTATTTTGTAACATTCATTTCGTTTTTCCATTGAAAACGTTGCACGTGAGCGAAAAGTGACCCCACGAGATCATAGGAATACAATGGCGGATTTTTGACTATAGCAACATATCAACATCGAAAATTCAGCCGCTGTCTGGAGGAGAATTCTAATCGGTTGCTCTGATTGGTAGTTTTCTGTGGTTTCACCAGTCAATACCAGTTGATCGCCGGAGCGATGCCTATCAAACGGACCATGATCTACGCACGGTCTCTCGTTTCTCATTCTTGTCCCCTCCTCTTCCTTACACACACATACAAACACTTAAACGTTCATACACTATTCCACCACATGCGTCGAGAGGCCAATCGAGAGCTTAGAGCTTGACGCGACTGTGGCGGTCCCTCGCTGAGAGAGGTGTATGGGGCGGAAAACGCAAACTGACGTGTTTTCGGCGCTTGATAACACGTGACGGAGGAGCAATGTCATCACCTCCCTGAATATAAAATGCACTACACTTATGGCTTTACAAGTTGACGCGCCCGGAATCAACGCTAACTTACGACAGCAATATCTGCAAAATCTCTTATTCCGGAGTGAACGCGGTATAAAAGCGCATTTGCATATCTTCCGGGCGACTGCCGTTCGCAGGGGGCTCCGCCACTGCTCTGGCGGCGCATTGCTTCAGTTTATGCGCTCGTCTGCCGCGTCCTTTGCGCGAATCAGCACTTCTTATCCGGAGCGGCGCTCCTCAGCCCTTCGATCGGCCCCGCCCATCCTATCCCCGCCCCTCCCCGCCCCTCCCCGCCCCTCCCCGCCCCTCCCCGCCCCTCCCCGCCCCTCCCCGCCCCTCCCCTCCCCTCCCCTCCGCGGCCCTGGCCTGCCGCCTCCGCGCTGCTCGCTTCCGGTGAGCGCGGGATTGGGTTCCGTTTCGAGAAGTCTCTTCCGCGGAGGCGGAAGGAGGCGGTCGTGAACCGCCCCGGAAGTGGTAGAGTTCGCTTCCGGGTGCGGCAACCACGACAAGGTGCGTCGGATTTTATAGCTCGTACCCGGGACGCGATGTTCGATTGGAGAAGCTGCTATCGAAGCACCGATTCGCTGGAGGTCTGGAATACACGTACAAACTGCCGTTTTGAGGTTGGACGTTGGATCACGATGAGTAAACTTGGTGGAATTTTTCAACAAAGATATTCCAGAACAGAGAAATTTAGTGGTTGTTAAACAAGGTATCTTATTTTCATTTGTATTTGTTTCTTAAGAGACATATTTAGCAAAATACCTGCTTTTTCCTTTGAACTGCGCCATTAGTTCCAAGTATTAACACTTTTCCAAAAAATATAATTTTGTAAATGAAATATATTTTTGATATTATGCTGCCAGTAAATGACATTGGATCCAATAAATCTCCTTATCATTTTGAAAGTGACTTGTGCCGTTTTCTACAGTCTTATCTATTGCCTTTTATTCCTCTCAAACAAGCACTGGAGAGTCATTGATGGCCGAAATCGCTAATGCAGTAGTGTCATAGTGATCTAGCGACGAAGGGTCGCGGGTTCGAGATCCGCCTCGGGTATGGTTGTATTTGTGACCGCCCTTTCACCCCTTATCATCACCATTTCATTTCACCCTCATAGTTACCATAAAGTTAATGCCAATAGTGGTCGCTAATAACCCAGCTGTTGATGCGACCTTACATTTTAAAAAAATAAAAAATGTAATAAAAAGCACTGAGAAATATGAAACAGCGTCCCACTCCTCTATACACACCAGACATCAACGGAACATCGGCTGAAGCAATTTAACTTTCAAAAGAAAATCACAGGAGGTCATATCATACGCCCAAAAGAGGGTAGCTGGGACAACTTGCCTGGTACTGGGCCCAGACTGGATCTCGTACGGCCCTGAGAATTTTGCTTCATTCAAAAACACTTTTGTTTGAAATAAGGATCTCCCGCACTTAAGTTACCTCATGCCTGACCTATATACACTCCAAAGGAATGTATATGCGGCCAAGTGATTCGTTCCACCCATTTCGATCCAGCCATTCGAACCGACTCAAGCATCTTAAATATTTAACTCTAAATCACCCAGCCCTTTGATCTGTTCATGTATCAACTTTGAACCCGGCAGTTGATATTTGTACCTAAATAGTTTATATTACTCAAAAAATCGTCTCCCTATATTATTTCAGACAAGTATATGAGCGTTATCTTTTGCTGCTCCTCACAGGCAACCAATCTTTATGAATTACATCTATAAAAGAGAATTTCACGGAGACGTGACGAATTGCACCCTTGATTTTAAGAATATGAAATATTTAAAAAAGCACAAAATATTCATGTTAAATGCAACCCGTAACACAGGTCAGATACATTACTAAATAACACCTAAGCTGAAGCGCCCCTAGGCCTAAAACTTAAACTTGGAGGCCAGAGGCCTCTAAGAAACATATGTAAATCGTAAATTCATACTGCACTACAAGACAATACAAACATCTTAAACATTATATTACATTTTTGCTGGTCCGGAACATATATTATCCAAAACCAACTACTACTCGCGCAACTTTTCCTAAACAATGGATTGAAGAAATGCGAGCGGAGTGGGGGTAGTTACAAAAGTCTTCCACTAGAGCATTTACAGTAATACCAACCTCTGGAAAGTCAGTCATACCTGTTACGTGTGCGGTCAGATCATCGCTCTGGGTAGGCAACAGCAGGGACAGAAGATAAGAGTTTTAGGTGCCTCCCTTGAAGGACCTGAACCTGCCTCAGCCATTTTTTAGATAATGGTAATATTGCTGAACAGAAGTTCTCACCATGAAAGCAACTAGCTTTGACTTCAAGGGCCTTGATTTTAACGTGGCGGCTGAAAAAGGTCTTCCGCTGAATTTCGGCACGACTTCCCCTTGAGTCAATTCTTCTGTTACAAGATGTCGCATGATCGAAACTGCATCAAACAGTGCTGCAGATCAAGCGACTCTAGCGGCACGACTGGAGAATGACTCAAAAGTCGTGCCGCATTCCATCTTAAAGATTCTACCCTCAGCCACCTTGAAAACCCAACAGCTTCTGTTTCCTGCGCCAACGAATTAATGTACTTCCATTGAATGCTTGAATGTTGTGATGACTACGAGCTTTTGCCTTCAACTGTTTATTAGTCAAGGGAGGGGAGCCATCGTTCAAGAAAAGTTGCGTGAGTAGTGTGGATATTAGTCGACGCTGGAGGCGACCTTTGTTTGTGACGTCAGATTTGGAAGGGTTAGATTTCCTCCCAACTTGATGTATGGCTTCTGTGTACACCGTAATTTACGCCAATTGATGAGGTTTATTCTCATAATCACATCCAAGATTATGCAAATAAATCTAAATACTCTCGCAACAATTAGAAGTATTAATTGCTGCTTACTACCGATGAAGATTGTTTTTAAGTGTCTAGTGCAACCGTTCATTAATGAAAGTATTAACATTTGCCGACCTGGCCGAGGTGGATAAGAGCGAGTACCGACTCAGCGCTTCGGTCCGAAGGGTCGCGGGTTCGAGTCCCGCCTTGGGCATGGCTGTTTGTCCCTTGACTTTGTGTGTGTTGTCGCGGAGGGCCTCGCGTTCTGCTGACCCCAGATCAGAGGATCCCGCAAGTGTTTGTCTAGTGTATGGTCGAATATGCGTCCCTTCGGGACGTAAAGGGCAACCGGCTGTCAGCTGGATAAAAGCCCTAGGAAAAAAAGTATTAACGTTTTTTTTTCTTTTTGTGAAAACTTTGTGACATAACCTACAGTACTCACGCCCTGGGTATGGTACCACATCATATCTACTAATCACTAAAAAATAATAAACTAAACTGCGCACATTTTATTCTTATTCACAATTTTTGTCCGCATCGCTCACTCCTCAATTTTGAAACTGCTAATTTCAATCAATATACATTCATGGACAGGGCAGTTCAAGAGGGGATTTTTTAACAGGACTTAGAAATGAAATTTGATGAAAGCAAAGGCCTGTATTTCTTTCACAATATTTTTCCTGATGTGGTTGGTTTTAAAGACCTACGTCTTTTAAGAGAAATAATTGTTTTATCTTGTTTATTCGATTTCATTTCTTTACAGGTAGGTGCATTTCACTTTGATCATAGGGAAATTCGTTGCAAGTCCTTATAATATGATGAAAAGTCACGAAAGGAGCTACAGTGTACTATGGGACGACTGAAATTCAAGGAAGGAACCATCTCCACGAAATTGCAAGGATGTTCTGGGTGAGAATCCAATAGAGGCTCATCAATCCAAAGAAGGCTCAAGAAAATTTGAGAAGGGCATTATCAGATCGCTTATAAACTATATCAAACTAAGACAGAAAGAGAGCTCTTACATCTTTTGATGTTCTTCGTCACAAAGAAGAAAGAAACAATATTGGCAAAGAATGCACGATTGTGTACAGTAAAGAGTGAAAACTGTCTTGTTAGGATTGGATTCTGTTTTACCTGTGCCAGTATTTTCTTTCAGCAGAGATTCAGTTTCAAGTCAGCGAGTTCAGTCGTGATATTGCATTGAAAAAGCTGGGTAATAATACTTTACCTTAGTACTTTATTAGTAATTTCAACAAATTAATTTATATCTTGGAGAAGTTGAAGTATTTGCAAGAAAACTAGGACTACTCTCGAAATGTATTTAGTACTGTAAATGCCCTTTTGAGCACGTTAGTAGTCACATTAGAGTTGATGTTACATGCAAGCAAGTTACATTTATTACTAAATAGATCGATTTATTAATCATTGACAATAGGTGGAAATATATTATATATATATATATATATATATATATATATATATATATATATATATATATAAATAATAAAATATTATATTATAATATTATTATATAAATATAATATATATAAATATAGTTATAGTATATATATATATATATATATATATATATATATATATATATATGCCTATAGCCATATTTATACCTATTTTCAATGATCAATAAATCATATGTTTAATACTAAATTTAACTTGCTTACAGTATATATATATATACTAATAATATATATAATATTTATATATATATATATATATATATATATATATATATATATATATATATATATATATAATAGCATATGACAGTTCTCAGATGCTACCATTTCATGCTTATTGTATATGTTATAAAAAATTCTTTTCGAATATTATTTCAGTAGTATAAAATGAGTTTCA
>BLKR01016858.1:0-19267 GCA_011170035.1 Teleogryllus occipitalis
AGCGCGAACATTTTACATCGAAGAGGAAACACATTTCATGGAACGTAGTTGCAGCATGATCAAGTATGTGTAATGTGTGATTAACTTGCACAGTCAAATGTTGGATAGGCACGTGTGATGTAAATGAATAAGCTAATTAAGTTTATTTTTTTAAAAAAAAACAACATTCTTATATTGTAACGCTCGGGTGGTGGAAGAGAGTAGGGAATCGGAGAACGTAAGTAGATGAAACATTCTAAATTAATTTACAGAATTAGAATAATTTACCAATAGTGGCCATTTCCATCCATATTTGAGAAATGAGATGGAGGCATCCCACTTCCTTTAAAGTTGCAGAAAATTGAGCTTACGCCTTCTAGCGGTGAGCACTACAAAAGAAGATTTGCCTATATTTATTGAATAAACACGTAACTAAATTTATTAAATAAAATAAAAACAAACTTTTTAAGTTATATTTTTTTATGTTTAAAGAAAACGTTGAAAACATTAATATTGGAATTGCGATAATGTTACATGAAGTAGTAATACTTTTTTGTACTCAAGTGGTCACTCGAGTCAAAATCTGAGTTTGAAAATAAGTTAAAAATTGTTCATTTTCAGGCATGGGGTCTATTCAGAGAGAGGAGCGCTAACCGACTTAACGATTACTTAACGATTGAACCCCCGAGTACTGTAGCACAACAATTTTAAGAATATTACGAATATCTTTTATACAAATGTGAGTGTTATGTGAGTCAATAAAAGCTCATTACTCTATTGTCAATGTGTATTTTACGAGTATTTTACCCATTTCCAACACCTAGATGAAGATAAGTACGTGTTATTGAAATACATTTTGATATTATAATAATCCTTTTTGTATTCCAGCATCGTAAACAATTTCTTTTGGCATCGAAGATCGTACATAATCTGAAAGTTTATGAATCTTATTCAAAAAATAACATTCAGCCAATCGATGCAATCAAATCGTGGGGAGATGGCAGTAAATCGTACAGACGACCAAATCGCAGCGGACGAATTGTGAGGGGGTGGCGATAAATCGCGGATATGAAATAATAATAATAAAAGTTATTTTCAAAAATTGCTTTGCCTCTCTTATAGATTTATACAAAATAAACGATTACAGTTATATAAACAAATAGCGAATGCAATTCGTTTTTGATGTTGCTTTATTGCATTTGCATCAATCTAAAACTTGCTCTGAACGTCGCTCGTTTCCAAAACGTGTATCCAATAAAGCTTATGTGGTGACGCCGTCATGCGCCCCTCGCCGCTCGTCCTCCGTCGGGCCGCGCTGGAATGGTGCCCAGAGGTGCAGGCTGACGCTCGCCACCCCCGCACCCCTGTGTGTGCCACAGAACAAGGGCAACGCCACCCCCACTGACCCGGCGGTATGTAAGACCGCGTACGATCTCAGAAGTTGCCGCTTGTTTCCCGTTCTTCGTGAGCGTGGTAGTGATCTCCGGTGTCCCTTTCTACGGCTGCCCTCGGGTTGACCATGGCTGTGCTCAACGCCGTCCCAACCGAGCGACACAACAACAACCTATCTGCCTCCACCCACCTTCCCCCACCCTCCTCATGGCGACGACCGACGGAGTGCTGGGTTACGTAGCCTCTGTTAGGATGCAACCGTACTTGCAACAAGGGCTCATAATAAACCACTTAATAATCAGCCCGGGGTTCATCTTTCTCCCGTTACATACTCCCATTGTGTCTTCACGACATTAACAATATAAAGTAGTTATGGAATATACCGTTAATATTAGCCGTTTCCAGGCGCGTCATCTACTACGGTAATTATTCCCAAAAGAGTAGTGCATGTTATCCAGGGTGTGGGGGTGTTCTCTGGGGGATCTGGAGATCCGGCGCCAAACACACATCGGTCTGTGGGGTCCCCCCTCCCGCCCTTCAAGATTATTCGTCCCGGTAGGGCACTGTCCCACATGGGACAGTTCTAAGGCGGCGCTCACAGGGAAGCGGATTTTGGCGGAAATTTCGGTCGGCCGACGTCTCATGTTTGCGTCTGATGTTCCTGATTCGTTCAAACACGTGCAGGTAAACGGAGATAGGCATATAGAACCCGAACCTCCTCTGACGACGCCCATAAACACCGGCTGTCGGATATATTCTCTTTCTTTGTTAAGAAGGTTGAAATTAAATTGAAATTAAGTCTACCTTACGAGTATATTTTTTCTGGGAACATTAGGTCCTTTGCTTTCAAGTCAGACATACAACAAAATGAAATTTATTAATTCAAGAATGACAATTTTATTAAAATTGTTGACACTTCGTTACACAGCCTTATTTAAACCCCAATGAATTTCGTAATAATTCTGAACATTGATGAAATCCCCTGGTGGCAGTAGTCAAAATCAGTAGTCATCCCCTGGTGGCAGATAAACGATTGACATCGATTCACTCTTGAATCTGTGATGTAAAACTAGGCAAAAAATGTCCAGAAAAGTAATTATTATGTAAATATATTAAGGTTTACGGTTGTAAATCATATAAAGCCTATAGTACTCCAGACCTTTAAAGGAAGCTAGCACAGAAGTTTCATTGGTATTGGTTCAGTAGATTCAGAGAGATTATCGCGCTGGAAGTCAACGTACTTCTGTCTTTAGATCGTAACGACATGCATCGATTGACGCCGTATTAAAGGTGGGAATACGCGAGTGCAGGAAGAGCCCGCGCCCGCCTTACGAGCTCCTTTTGTCGTTGCATTCTCGGGAAAGGACGCTCATTCACCATCTTAGGTCCGCGTCCATCAACGGATTGAACCCCTAGGCCCAGTCGTTACTGGATGCGGGAGACGAGAGTTTACCAGAAAGAAATTAAATGCAAATTACATTTTCAGAATTCTGGTCACTTTCATAAATAATTTTCATCGGGCATGCGCCGATTTTCGATTGGGTGAAGTTAGGCTCCACTCCCACACCATTCGTTCAAATAGAACGGATAGAGGGCTAACTCGTCGGTGGATGAGTTGGAGGCAGAAGTTCGGTGGTCAGTTTTATTTGAGATGTAGATTCATTCCGACAAAAATTGACATCGAGCAAGCTTCGAGCTGCCACTGTGGATCTTGAGGGAGAGCGCGACATCTATCACTCTGAGTCACGACTGCAAGGCTTGCACTTTATTACACTGAACATCGTCCCATCAAGGAGTAGTCCTGCGAGAACATTAATGTTCCGCCCTTCGCATTGCAACTCGGTTAGGGTCGCGTGGTTAAAATAGAGGTTGCGTGGACGCCGATCGCCAGCACCTGATGTATTGGAGTCTCCGGTAATCTGCCAGTGGTCAATTTCCGCTCCCGCCGACTTGGCCGGCGCTTACCGCCACGACCCCCGCCACGACCCCCGCTACGACCGCCGCCACGACCGCCGCCACGACCCCCGCCACGACCACCGTGCCGGGGCAACGGGGTTACCGCGTACCTGCCCGTCTCACCAAGAACATCTGAGTGGAGGACTGAACATTGTCCCCATAATCCTGCTGTGTTCGAAGCAGTAGTTTCTTGCTGGGCGAGCCGCGCATTGGCTGGGTCATTCACAGACTTACATCATATTATAAATCAATTAGAATCAAATAAAGAATCATTCTTCTTGCAATGCATGCATGCAAAACCTAATCCTTCCCAGCATCCCTCGGAGTGAGAAAGACAGGTTAAAGTTAAATAGTAATCCTTTCTTCCTTCTTATAAGGGAGGGGAATTATTAGTATAGATTAATAAGTTAAATAAGTCAGAAGGTAAATTAAATATGATCATATTAAGACATGATAAGACATTTTAAGAGAAATATTCAAAGTATGAAAATAATGAATTCTAAAAGGGAAAAGAAAATTCAATTCTCTGAGTTACGATAGAAGTGTAATGTGTAAACAATAGATAACTAATTTCCATTTTAAAAATCAGCAAAATTGAATTAAAATATAATAAATTACAGTAGACATGGTTAAGCTACTGTAACATTTTGACTAGCGTGTTATTTCGTAGTATTTTATACGTCACATTAACACAATTTTTCCCCCAATTATCAAAAATTATTGCCAGCCGTCTTCTCGAAAGAGCAGTCGTTTTCAGGCTCACGAAGACGAGAAAGTTATTACAGCAGTCCCATGTTGAATATTATAATAAAAAATGAGCTAACCAAATTCGAAACTAAAAGGTATAAATAAGAAGGAGATAATAGTATTTGTATTAAAATTAGTAATAAATTAGTGAAGGAAGAGTGATACATTTCAATATATTTGAATATCTATATTAAATTGAAATCAAACTAAATGAAAGGGTATTATTCAATTTGTGTATCTCCGTTACTACAGAAACTAATGGGAATGCATGTCATAACGAAACATTCTTCCTCTTAGTTAGAGTCATTACTCAATAATTATTCAGATTTTTTAAGAAAAGTGTTTGGAATCATTAAAAAATCTTCATTGAAGAAAGTTCTGGCGAAAACATTTATTCCCTTTTTCGTTACCAGTGTAAGTTTAATGAGACGACATATATTACTTTTGCTGACATAATGTTTATATTACTTCGTTTTCCGCTAGTTAAACCTTAATTGCGTCCTTAAAACAATTAGTTATTTTAACAATCACCACAATACATTTCTTACATGAAAAAATTCTTACGAGAATCATTATTTCATTATTCATACATTTTTGAGTAAAAATATTTGAAATAATTATTTCCTAAATGCTTGTAAACACCTATCGAATTACTGTTACGAGTTCTCGTGTAATGGTTTCCTGCGTTGTACAACACTTATAATGGTGTCTTACGTTCACTAACGTTGAGTTCTGGGCACATGACGAAAAGTCTAGTCACCAGCGCCTTTCTGGTTTTAACTTCGCTTTCAGTTCCTAAATACTATTAAAACAGCTCGATACACGTTCCCTAATAAATGACAGGAAACTTGTGCACATTCTTTCCCGTACATCACAAACGGTTTTCACTGTTTTGGAGAAAATAAATCAAAATTAAACTTTAACTGCCCAATCTACATTTCACGCGGACACCTCTTCACATGTGATCCTCTGACGAAAGCAAAATTTGTCCTCCTTTTTACATAATCTAAACAACAGTTGAGAATCACCTCCACTCTTGGAATCTTCCGTGTTGAAAATTAAGAATTAAAAAATGTTTATTTTCCTTGATCATCAACAAACAAACACCTTACAAATGTTTTAGATAAAATAATTAAAAATAACATGTCGAAGGTCATCTGGAAAGACATTTCAGAATTATTACTGTGACATGAAGTCTGAGAATGTTGTCACTGTACACATTAATTTCTAGCATGTCACGTCGTTGACTTGTATTCTTAAAGTTTCATTCAAAATTTAATCATATTAAAAATTATGCGACACTTATTACTATTGGCCAATGTTTCATATTGTCACATCCGCGAATCACATTACATGGCTTATACTCTTCAATCAAGAACATCATTTACCTCTACAATTTTAAATACCTTACGGTAGAGCTCGAAATGTTTTTTTCAAAAACGTTTTCTTCGTGTAATGAACCATTACAACATAGATGTAGTCAATAAAAATAGTTCAAGCATTATACAATGTAAAACTTGAAAATGTAGAATAAAATTATGTGTAGGAGATGTATCAATTCAGTGGATTTTTTTTGTCTGAGCTTGAAGCACGAACTGCAACTCGTTAAAAAAGTTGCTTCTCCATCGGGTCTTCTGACCCACTGACGCATGTTAGTATGACAAACCGCAACCTTCGTTTATTCATCACGCGGCATTCTCATTTTCCTTATACCAAGGATATACTAAAATATAAAGATCGTTTGATAGTCTCACGTCGAAAACGCTGCGAAGAAAGTAGTAGCTGCATAAAATCTCTTTTAATGAACAAGTTCCTCAGCATACCATTCGCCTTCGCGTTGAAACCCCACACGTTTTTTCCTGCTGCGAGACGACCGAGGTTATAAGGTGCAGTATGGACTAGACGGCCTCGCTGATTCGAACATCGAAATCTTGTTAAGCTGTAGGTATGTTCAGGCTTTTGTTACTACTTAGATACGAAATCTACCAGGCGAGGTTATTTTCATGATAATGTCTGTCATTTTCCATCAAAATTGCCGAGTGGAACTCAGGATCAATCAATAATAAGGTTTTGGAGAAGTAAGCATTATTTGTGATGCAGAAAAGAAAGGAAGGTCACCCGCTACAAGGAATGACGGAATCAGCAAGAAATAACGGACTGTTTTGGTATACTATAAGAAAGAAAGGAGATCAATAAACATAAAAGTCCGTACGATAAATAAAATGCATGTCCTTATCTTCTCAACTTGAATAATGTGAGCATTAACCGGCCAATTCGAGAAGTAGTCAAAGTTGAACATTAGGAAATAAATAATAATAATAATAATAATAATAATAATAACAACAATCATAACAATCACAATAACAACAAAAATAACGTAATTATTTTTCTAAGGTAGTTTACGGTGATGTCACATTACAATGACAAAAAGACATATGCGCGGTGGATACGTATCTAATGAAGTAAGAAAATGATTGAAATATATAATAATAATATTGATAAATAATAATATTGATGAAAAACTGTAATTTCATTATTATTAAACTTTATAATAACTATTAACATACAATAATTAACAGAATTTTTAACTAATAACACCACCACCACCACCACCATCATCATCATCATCATCATCATCATCATCACCACCACCACCACCACCATCGAGCTTTTTACGTCAACTTAACCTCTGTTATCCGCTGACGCTCCCCGCCTCCAGTTAATATCGCTGACTTTTTACGCCCTAGGCTTGACTTAGTGTACCTTGACTCTGCCTCTACTCCCTAAGGCCTCATTCACAATGCAAACTTGAACGTAGACGTAACGTTGCCGCAAAACCTGGAAATGGATTATTGAGCGAGACCATTCGCAACAGCCTGGCGTAACCGTAGACGAAGTCCGTGAACTTAAGAGTTCACAAGCCCCGAACTTTTACGTAAAAGTTTATGTCAGAATTCTTCTGAAGACCAATCAGAGAACAGCCTGAAAACAAGAAATTCACAACAAAATCCGCGAGAAGCAAATGAAAGGTTGATTTCAGATTAAGTTAAGTCAGTTGTCTGTGGTTATGTACTCATTATATGTCATATCTTGTCTGTGGTTATGTCATTTCATTATTGTCATGTAGTGAACTATGTACGGCAGCGTTTGTAGATTCGAGCAACTCCGGATTGTCAATATCGCCTTCATTTTCAATTCAGTAATTATAATCACAAAATTTCAGCTACAAAATAGGAACTCGCGTGGGATAACAATCTTTCGCAACCTTGAGACGCGACAGCCGCCCTCCAGTGGTAGGTACAATTGTCAACGAAGATAGGGTTTTCGTTTCGATTAAACCATTAATCAAAGAGTAGATATAAAATTAATCGTGATTAGTGATAGAAGCTTTTTTATACCATCGTAAAAGAAATAATTTATATTCCATGGACAAAAACATATCCCTCGATAGCTACTCTTTTTTTTAAAAAAAATCGCTGTTTTTCCCACAACCTTACAATAATTTCGATGTACTGACTCGTTTTTATACGCCATTCTCAGTTTGGCACTAAGCTTTTAACTTTTGCTGTATGCTGGACACGTCATTTAGAAATGTTTTTTGTACGTTTGAAAGGTATAATGACTTCTAAACAATTTAATTTTTTAATAATTCCTATAGATACCAGACTCCTTAATTACTTACGTTATTGAACAATTCTTACGTGAGCCAACGACCTATCTATAGATCAGTACTACAGTACAGACTGGGTACTCTCTGAAAATGTATTCTGGTTAAAAAATGACTGGGTGGCGGAATATAATTGTTAAATAAATCGTTATTTTCTCAGTAAAAATATTCATAACATTTATTAAGAACCTAAATGTTCTTTCAATTTCAACTTCAGAATTGAATATACACAATTTAGAACTCATTCAATTAAGTTTTTACGCATGTCATTTTAATCAAAACAACAATTTCATTAATTTTTTAAGGCCTTTAAAATGTCTCGATAATATTTCTTCGCAAAGATTTCTTAATTTTTGACCGCACGTTTTCCGCAACGCTTACAAATCGTTGTGATGATGCAACTTATGATCAACATTCCTTGAAATGATGGCGCCGAGAAGAAATTCCGAATTTCCGAAATTCCGAATATTTGAAGTCCTCCAGAAATCTTCGGCTCTTGTCTCTTGCTCTTGAAATTTAAAGTTACGCGAAAAATACTTATACTTTAAAAAAAATTGTATATGCCCTTAATTCAAGATCTTAGAACAACATTCAGCAAGATTTCTTTGAGAAAAAATCTATCTTAAATATTGCCATTGTAGAAAGACGCCGAAATATTGAAATTTCGCAATTTTCGAAAAGTCAGGAATTTTAACGAAAATGAAACCTGATCCATTCTTTTAGGCGTTCTCTAAACATTCCGAGGGGAAAGTTTAATAAGAACACTTTTGCAAGATCATGTATTAGCATAATATTGCGTAACTGCTACAAATATTGCGAGAAAGTATGTACTGTTGTAGAACCACTAGTTTTCTATGTCATCGACCAGAAAGCAATAGGGGACCTGACTTCTGTTATTGACGTAATCTATTCGGCAATAAATTTACAAAATTATAGGTTAGATGCTCTCGATATAAATATGTGATGTGAAATATTGTAAAAATGAATTGAAGTGTCTTGCTTGTGTTCAAAAGGGAGATAATATCGTCTTCCATCGAAATTTGAGGTTTTCAAATGCTATCTAAAGTTTATGGTTCCACCAATAGCCGGAATTACCTACAATAAACTAAATGCGAAAGAGAAAATTGGTATAAGGTGAGTTGATGTAAGTGATACAGAAGCGTTCGTGACCGAAAGCTGGGGAAAAGCATAAACAATGAACACCTGACACCTTTGTGCGTTAGTAAGCATCTGGAAGGAACAGACTGAAGAGAAGTTTGCATTCTGAAGAAAGCGGGAAGTTGGAAAGGACAAGAAACATGTTGAAGAGGTAAGGAAAAGGAGGAGGTAACGAGGAAATTAATTAAATACAATTGAAAGTCAATCATTGATTATAATCAATATTGTCAACATAACAAAAGATTCGGTGACAAAACAGGTTTTACATCGCGGCCCCCACCAAATCAACGAGAATGTGCATTTTTTTAACTCAATGCAATTTAACATTAACGCATTTTTAAGACTGGAGTACTTCCTAAATGAGTGGGGAAGCCGCAATAATTCAACTGTTTCATGGTGAAAGAGAAAAAGACCAGGCGTAAAATGGAAAGATCAGGTATTTGAATTTATGAGGGCGAGAAATATGGATGAAGGAGCCTGGAGGGAGAAAATATTGTGAAAGAATTTGCGATAGACGGCACAAGCTGTGAAGTGTCGCTTCTTTATATACACGAAGTGATTCAGAAAGTAATACCTCCTATTTTTCTACTTAAATAAATTTAAGTATATGAGAAATTTGAATATAGCACAATTTCTCAAACTTTCTTCTACATTCCAATACAGTAGTAACTTTTTGCGTCAACACGTGGCAGCACAACAGTCGTTTGCAAAATGGCAGACATCGATGTTCGTTAAGATAGCGATGTGTAATTGAATTCTTGAATGCCCAAGATGAATTGTGCAGGCAGATGAATTGTGTCGCATTATTTTCCTCGCTTCATCTGCAGTCACCCAGCGGTTACCACGAACAATGTCATCGACTTGCTGAATGTTGCATGGAGTGACTGCACTTCCGATCTGCCACTCTGCTTTTCGTCAGCCAACGGCGTTTGCTCTTCAGCTTCGTTACAGCGACGAACTCTTTGTGTAACAGTACTGACATCCACTATTGCGTCACCGTACACATTTTTCAGTCTTTCCTGAATGCGAATGGGCATTTCACCTTCTGCATTCAAGAATTCAATCTCACAACGCAATCTTACGAATATCGATGTCAGCCATTTTGCAAATCACCGCTGTGCTGCCACGTATTGAAGCAGAAAGTTACTACCATAGTCGATTGTAGAAGAAAGTCGAAATTTTTCACTTAACTAATTTTTTATAAGTAGAAACTAGTGGTGCTAAAACAGCAGGAACTTTATCGCCCTATTTTCACCCAAAATTACGCGAAAAGTACTCAAATTTATAAAAATTGTACAGGACCTTATTTCAAAATCTATCTTTAAGGAACAGACTTTATTAAGGGGGGAAAATCTCTGTATTTAATATTTTAGTTGAAGGAAGACTCCAAAAAAATTGAACTTTTACAATTTTCGAAAAATTAAGGTTTTCAAGCCCAACATGACACCTTCACCATTCCTCCACATTATTAAAAAAAGTTAATCAAAGAAGTTGAAAGTAATTTATTTGAAAATTTGGAAAATGACCCAAGGCTTCATATAAAGTACCACCACCGTCAAATTCAAATATCGGTTTGAAATTGGAGAGGCCGGGACATGAGCAAGATCGATTGGGGAATATCAATTTTGGAGAAAATCGGCTGAATGGTTTAGCCGCTAACGTTCACAGACGGACAGACCGTCTATCGATTTTTCGCTACCAAGGACCCACAAAACATGGATTCTGGCTACACCACGTGTTAGAGGATTTTTTATAAATTTAGCACCTGCATTTATCCCCTTTTTCGTTACCAAAGTCCTGAAATAAGACCTTTTACGCCGAAAATTCGCAGTTTCTTCGCGCAGCATTACCTTTCTCTCTACTCCGTAGCGAGAAAAATAGGAGGCATTACTTTCTTAGTGACCAATAGATGATACGCGTAGTTACCCTCCGCTGCCTTAGGGCGCTGGTGGCGATGGCAGCAGCGCTGGTGGTGGCGGTGGCGGTGGAGGCGGCGGCGCCGCGCGCAGAGCCGTCCACGGACCTGTCCCTCGCCGTCGGCGCGCTCCTCCGCGCCTACCACCCCGGCTGCGCGCTGGTGCAGCTCTGCGCGGACGCAGGTCGGCAACCTCCGCCTCGACTCGGCTAGAGACGAGGTGCTTCGAGTTCATTTTCGATTGATTGTTAGGGATTACGGGCGCGTCAACTACCAGGGTCATAAGCCCCGTAAGTGTAATGCATGTTTTTCTCGGGAAACCTGCATCTCGGGTGGTCTTCACCCGCTAGATGGCGAGATTCGGCGCCGGTCTACTGTCGGCTAATAGGGTTTTCCCTAACTAGGTTATGTTCCACCATCGGGACACCGCCCCAGCCGGGACAAGTTCTAAGTCTCCGACCGACGTCTCGGCATGTGTGGTAGTGTAGCGCATGTTAGTGTGTGTGTGTAAGGGAGAGGATATGACAAAGAAGAGGAAGGAAAGATCGCGCGCGGTCCGTGGCCCGTTTGGTAGGGTACTGCTCCGACACTCGCTGTTGTTGATCGGAGAAACCACGGAAAACTACCGATCAGAGCAGCCGGCCGCTAGAAATCTCCTCCACACAGCGACTGAATTCGATCTAGCTGAAAAGCTAGTGTCGAAAATCCTGCCGCCGCGCTGTCGGGACTCGAACCTAGAACCTCCCGGCCAGAGGCGCTGCAGTAACATCAGTTGATGCACTGAGCCACCGCTCCCGATCCCTATATTCGCGTGGCGTATTGGCACGGCAATGAGTAGTCGGGTCCACGGTGGAGAGGCCTGTCAGGAACTACTGTACGAAGGAAAGGACCAATACATTACATCCGCTGTGGTCGCTCTGTCCGCAGTACGGAGTCATAATGGAGGTGAGACGAAACCTTACTACTACTGAAATAAAGTCGAAATTTGTCGATATTCAAGGTCCGGCTTTTATATCTTGATATAACCACACCAAAATGAAATAATAAAATGACTATAAATGGAATCGAAAATTGACCGAAAAGAACGCGCGCATTTCTAATCAAGAAATACAACTCGCTATTTTTGAGCAAACAAGGAAACCAAAATAAGTTCTGGAAAGGAAAATAAAAAAGTGAAGCACTCTAAAAATGGGCGCCCTTCACCTGCATCCGGCGGACGCCGCTGCGAAACAAGCCAGTGGCTGCCTACCTTTAATGGCCTCATAAACAAACTAAGTCACGCTTACGAGCCTGGCAAGTACTCTTTGTGTATCTGCCCTTGTGCAAACAATATTTCTGATGTAAACATTTCAAAACACAATTCTACTTTTAAAATTAAAATATCTTTCTAATGCTTAGACATTTTATATGGTTCAGTGTGGGGAAAATAGGAATCGAACCACCGCACCAAACCGCTAAGTTCTCTAATCGTTTTGAAGCTTAAAGTTGAATTAATTTATATGTGAGATTTCCAGCCTCGTGGCTTCCCTTGCCCACATTAAACGACAAGAAGACACCATCAAATAAATAAAAAACATTTCATCAATAAACAAATGTCAAATATATGTAAAATGTACAAAAATATGTAATGTAATATTATACTAAATACATGTATATGCAATATGTTGTAAATGTAATTTCTCATATAATTCATTTAGTACAGTTTTAAATTTTGTTTTTCTTACGTATCGCTTTGAAAATACAGTTTGCAAAGCTATGTAACATATGAATCACTAAATGTAAAAGCAGTTAGGCCAATTTTACATATATTTTTAATGGCGAGGAGGGTTGCGAATATGTTAAAGCAATGTGAACTGCAGAAAGGAATCTTGGACACTCAATAGCATAGGTCTGTGCCTTCATATGCAAAAATACATTGCAAAGAGACTGGTTTTATATGCTTTTTAGTTGTTGGTTTTTTTTTTCTGTAAAATTAGAACATAAGGCTTTTCTGCAGTTAGCGATTCGCATATAAGTCATCAATAAAAACAAATGCATGTGAAAAACTGCTTTTTCAAAAACAAAATTTTGTAAGTAAACGTCGAAACATAATTTCCCTTCCTTTTCAGAGCGACTGGAGTCGCAGCTGGAAGCTGTGCGCGCGGCGCGGGCTCTGGCGGCGGCGGGGGCGGCGGCGGCGGGCGTGGCCGAGAGACCCAGGGCCCGGGAGGGGCCCGGGCGGGGGACGGGCCCCTGCGGGCACCGCCGGCCGCTGCGCGTGCTCAGCTGCCGGCCGCCCGACGCCCGGCGCTTCATCGAGCAGGTGAAGTCATCCTCTCTCGGCGACCCTCTCTCGGCGACCCTCTCTCGGCGACCCTCTCTCGGCGACCCTCTCTCGGCGACCCTCTCGGCGGCCCCCTCTCAACGAGCTATCGATGAGCTTCTCTGGACGAGCGTCTTTTGACGAACCATACACACTACAGTTGTAATTATGTCTCTTCTGCTACTTTCTTCCAGAATGCGACAGCGAGAAAATCACAGTCAGCACGTGTTGTGTGCCCGGGGCTTTCGCGAGCCGGGCATCACGCCAAGGCCAAATTTGGGCAACCACGTGCAAGAATATTTTCAGTCTGCTCCGCGCCGCGCCGGTTAAAATCTGTCACCACTTCTACCTGCTATATTGTGTGCACAAGGACAGACATACAAAGAGGACTTGCCAGGGTCGTAAGCGCGACTTGTTTGTTTATGACGCCATTAAAGGGAGGTAACCGCTGGAATGTTTCGCTGCGGCGTCCAAGGTGAAGGGCACCTATTTTTAGTGTGCTTCACAGTTTCATTTTTCTTTCCAGAACTTATTTTGGTTTCCTTTTGCTCAAATAGCGAATTCTATTGCTTGATTTTGAAATGCGCGCGTTCTTTTCGGTCAATTTTCCCTTCAAATCGAACCCTTCAAGGTGGATTAATGTATCACGCCCAGTCCAATGCGGAACACACAACTGGGGAACATGTGTAAACGCGTAGTTGCAGAGGAAACGATTTGCCACGGCGTCCTAGACAATGTATACCAATAATACGTTTCGAGGCTCCTCTGAAAAACTCCCACTTCCTCGATATAAGTACCGTAAGCGGTAGCTCAGTGCATCAACTGATGTCACTACAGCGCCTCTGACCGGGAGGTTTTAGATTCGAGTCCTGACGGCGGCAGGATTTTCGACTCTAGCTTTCCAGCTAGGTCGAATTCAGACGCTGTCTGGAGGAGAATTCTAGCGGCCGGCTGCTCTGATCGGTAGTTTACCGTGGTTTCTCCGATCAACACCAGGCGAATGCCGGAGCAATACCCTAACAAACGGGCCACGGACCGCGCGCGATCTTCCCTTCCTCTTCCTTGTCCTATCCTCTCCCCTTATATATATATATATATATATATATATATATATATATATATATATATATATATATATACACACACTTACACTAACATGCACTACACTACCACATATTCCGAGAGGCCGGTCTGGAGCTTAGAGTTTCTCCCGGCTGGGGCGCTGCCCCGCTGGTTAGAGAGTCCTGGTTAGGGGGAAACCCCACTAGCCGACGGTAGGTCGGCGCCGGATCTCGCCATCCAGCGGGGGAAGATCACCGTCATCTCCCGAGAAAAAAATGCACTACACTAATGGGACTAATGATCAAAAAGTTGACGCGCTCGGAAACACAAAAAAAATCAATCAATCGATATAATTTTTTATTTTTCCCAGGCACCTTATCGAGGATAAAGTGTAAAGTAACGTTGGCTTCATTAAACCCAGTGAGTGACTTGCTCAGGTTCGTTCACATTTTTCACAGGGCCATTTTTAGGATATCTGAGATATTTATCCATGAACGATATGGTAGCAATTTTTTTTTCGACAAGCCACCACTGAAATTTCGCGTGACGATCTTGTTTCACGCTGGTTCTAAAGATGTCACCATTGCTACCTGCTACATTGTATGCACAATGGAAGGAATAAAGGTCCCTGCACACGAGCGTTGCGTTGACGCGGCGCGTTAAGTTTGGCGGCGGCGATGGTGTAGCGGTATTGGACTGCTATACCCATGCTTGCGGGTTCAAACCCGATCGAAGCCGTGGATTTTTAAGGTCGAAAAAATCCTTCGTACGCCTTCCTTCGGAGGGAAGTAAAGCCCGCTGTCCCATGTTAGTACATTTACTGCATGTAAAAGATCCTCAAGCCTAAATGATGCCTCTGAGCAAAATTCAAATCGCCTGTTTCGTCGCCCAAGTAATACCTTCTTTCTCCCATGGTTGGTGAAAGGAGTGTAACGAAATTTGCGAGGTCAGACGGAAGAGCAGGCCTCATGGCCTGAGTCTCGCAACGTAAAATAAGGCAAATTCAATTCAATTCAAGTAATGCGCGTCGTAGAATAACACTGTATCTAATTCGAAACAGCAACCGAGCGCTTTGGCATAAGATACGGTGCTAATATAAGACACGCATTAGTTTTCGCGCGTCAACGCAACGCTCGTGTGCCAGTCCTAAAAAGGCAACAGATTTACTATCGGAACATGCCAAGCTAACTAGCACGGCCAGGTCGAGAGTGGGACCTTTCGAGTATGTTCTAACAGCCTTGGCAAGTTTTCTTATGGGCCTCGCAGAATCGCATTCGTCTGCAATCTTTGTCTAAAATACTTCCGTTCTATAAACGGAACTGATACGGCGAATCATAGTTTCATACGTGGAATTAATTAAAATTCATTGCTGAAGTATTATGACTTGGCAAGTAACAAAGAATTTAAATTAATTTTCTCAACTTATGTCTTCCATCCTTCCAATACTAATCGCGTAATTTGCGTGTGTCTATCCTTTTAGTCACGATTAGGCCTCTTCCGGTTCCCCGTTGACAATTGAGGTGTCATTCAACACGACTGTCTACTGGTGGAGAACAAGGTATTTATTCGAATCCTCTAGAACGTTCTAAGAGAATTCCATAAATAAAAAGCAACAAATTAGGAAGTCGACTTGCTATTAATGTTTACAAGTTAATAGTTGACAGCTGTGAAGTAAACAAGGTCAAGTTGTGGACACCGTCTTGTAATTGTGGCTGAGCTCAATTAAGAGACACGGCGCACATTGATGAATTTAAAAGTAACTTGAATTTTAAAAAAATTGTGTATAATGTGTATTGGAAATTGTGAGAATTAATGAGTAGAACAGGGGAATTATTTATCACAGTTAATGTAAATTATTTAACAATTGTGTAGTGTGATACATTCATTGGTAAATTTTATAAATTAAATTATTAAAAGAAAAGATTTTCATTTCTATATTATCTTTTCATTAAGCTATCCGTGAAACGTCACCGATGTATTTCGTGATAAATCCACTCTACAACCTTTATGTACCATCTACCCTCAGTTTAGACATCATATAAATTTAGTCGTGATTGTAATTATTATTGAGAGGATAGCGAGAAAGTTAATTTTGGTGGCTAATAAGTTATAACTGGCAGTTCAAAACAGCAATAATATTCTGTTAGGAAATTTATTTTGACAAGCATCGAAATGTACGCCATAATCTGATTAACAAGTGCCGTATCTAAACGCGGTCATCTATTGAACCACATAAGTAATCGACTTCATAGGATGATCAGACTTAAATGAGGAACATCTTGTGTTACATTTTCCTTCTCGCCCCCCAAGAACCTATTGTGTCCCGGAGCTATTTGGGTCGAACCCCCAGATATTAATTAATTTGCTCTCGGTTAACTGTTCCGTTGATAGAGATGACTGCTTACTTCTTCTGAAATCATAATTCTCTTTCAACGTTCAACAATTTAGCTGTACGAGTTTTTAATATATGGGCAAGTCTTAATTGCGCTGTCGTTTGTCTGTTTGTTTTTGTGGCACGTGCGACCTTTCCAATTTGTTGACGTAATACTGCTTCATGAGAACACTCCTAATATTGTATTGGGATATTTCAGAAGCGTATGCTTCTCAAATAAACGTGACAAGCACGTCCAGATAGTAACAGCATAATAATCAATCATAAATTGCAATAATCAAACATGTAATATATATTCGCAATTAACGACAGAAATTAAATTATTAACACATTTAATACTCCGGCTTTATATTAATTTTCATTGATTTAAAAGGCGAGAAATGCTTTTTAATACCAAAGAAAACTCAATTTTAAACTTAGAAACATCGACGTTTAATACTAATTTACCGAAGTTATCATGTTGTTTTGTTGTTTGTTTGTATATTAAGTGTTTTGTATCATAGTGCTAAATCTTCGTATTTTAAATTGCCTTTTGTCGAGGTTTTATAATTTTTGCATTCCGTACAAAAATAAATAGCTAGTTTCATAACAATATACTAATTATATAATTTAATTAAATTCAGTAACATTAAAAAAAAAAAAAGAAATTCAAAACTTATAACCTATTTTATTCAAGGTGTATTATTATAATCAACGGGTGTAGTTAGGTATCCAAGTCCACCTCCCTACATTTCATCTCCGACTCATTTAAATCTATAACAATATCAACTAGTGGTGGTACAGAACGGCACAGACTTTCTCGTAGTAAAGTTTTCTAATATCCTTCGTGTAGACTGGATTTGCGGTCTTGCCCCATCCTGTTGCCAGCTGCTATCTATCGCCGCCCAAAGTACATTAAAAAAATCTCAACTTTTCGATTTCCTAGTGATAGAACAGAAATATTATTTTAAGAATATTAAAGAAGAGTAAAACCTCGTCCTAAATAACAATTTTTATTGAAAAATTTGGATTGGTGTTTAATAAAATGGCGTTAAGTGTTACTGTAAATGCAAACTTCGAAGCTCTTTTTCGCTGGAATCTATTGAGAATTCGAAAAACTTCATTTGAAACCATTTCAAGCACTCCCACACACAAATTCAATAATGTATACAAATTGATGGAATGTACATATAAGGGCGTGAGAGATATTAAAAAAATTGCATTTGTATAATTTTTGAAAAAACAAAAGAATATCGCAAAATTAACTTTACGTCATATTAAACAGTTTAATTAGCACTATCCGTTGGAAAAGTTTGAAGAAAAAAATTGGAGCCATTTTTGAGAAAATAGCATTAGGGTGTTTCTCAAAATGCGAAAATTTGAGCTCAATTTAACGGAAAACTGTTGAGTTTTTGAGAAAATGTTGTGTGCCATTATTTAAAGCACATGTACTCGTAAATAAAATAATGTGAACAAATTGCCGCTAATGTAAATATTAACGTGTGAGATATTTCAAATAAATTCCGTTTTTGTAATTTTTGAAAAAGCAAAAGAATAGAGTAATATGACGTTTATGTCATATCTTGTAGGGTACATATAACACTATCCCTACCAAAAGTTTAAAGAAAAAATTTGGAGCCGTTTTACAGAAAATCATCTTTTACCATGTTTAAGGTATGAACATTTTCAATCTAGGACAATACCACGAATTCCAGATAAAAGTAATGTGTAAAATGTTGTGGTCAATAACTTCAAATGCTTCAATCAAGATCTAACAATATTCCAATATGGGCTTCATTTTGAACCATTGATGAAGCAACATCATTAAGAAAAGAAAAATAGCCGATTCCGCCGATTTTTATTTTCTAAATCCGTATTTAGAGTCTGAAAACTTTTTCCAGAGAAAAGGTTCCAATCGTGAATAGAAAAGTATATCCAATACTTTTGAAAAAACTGGCAAAAGAAAAATTGGCCCGTAGTTTTGATTTTTTTCCTTTTTAAAAAAGTGGCTTAATTTTCTCTGTTTTGAAAGAATTGGGAAATATTCATATGCCTAAATCAGCATTGAAAATGTAATAAGCTAAAGGGTGGGTAAAAGCAGATGCACAAGTTTTTAATAAACGGTTCAGAAATTCATCTTAACGAGCCGCATGCTAATTTTTTAGTTTACCGACTATTCATACTTGAAGCGCCAATTGATTTTGACGAAGTTCAAACCAATCGAATTTACATAAAGAGAGCAATCCTAATAATGAAGAACACGCAACAATTACCTCTCATTCTAGTCGGTAAATAACCTTATCTACAATATGTACAGATCAAATTTATCGTAAATGATCGTTCTGATTAGCCAGATTATACATTGATATTCGTCCCTCATCTATAACCTGAAATAACGTCTAACTCGAAATATATGGTAGAATGCAATGCTATACATAATTAGCTATTGTTACAATGCACTGTTTAATATTTGATTAAACACCACAATTGATATACATGACCGAGCACAATGTACTTTCGGCTAAAATTATACGTACAAAATAACTGTCTAGTCACCTCTCAAGTTTGATAGTGAACAAGGAAATCTAAAAGTTACACCGTGGCTTACAGCCTTAACTTACAGCCAATTAATGTACCGTAAACAATTTCTCATTTTAATGTCGATATCTCTGGACGATTTATTTGGAGACTGAGTACGACCTTCAAACACAGTACCTA
>BLKR01016859.1:0-19262 GCA_011170035.1 Teleogryllus occipitalis
CAGTACTGGAAACATAAATTGATCGCGGCCGTCTGCGGCTAAGTTCAGCTTTTGCACGGCTTGGCCAGCCCTTGTCATGACCAAACGTCGCAGGCAGAGCCTCACAAACCATCGTAGCCAATCTCAACGCAGAGGGGAGTGGCCTAACAAAATTACGACGTACAAAATGGCGGGCGCCGCTAGTTCAGATGTGGAAGTATTTTCAAATGAAAAATACATGAAAGAAACACTTGTATGAACATGAAAGTAAATTCATTGAAATATATATGAACTCATAGCACTTAACTACTGTTAACACAATTCTTTTTGAAGAAATTACATTCATATCAGATAAAATAACACTAATTTTAGAACAATTACGTTCTTATAGATATTTAAATTCCAATATTCTTGTCCATACGCAATTTATGAACTTTATCAAATGACCAGTTTACTAGAGAATTGTGCGATAAGAAAAACGATTATAATTGCATCTTTTCAATTGTTCATATGTATATTACATTTGCAAAAATGCATAATACTGTCTTTCTCGAATCGTTAGGACTTCTAGGGAACCATTTCAATAAAAGAAAGTAACATTCCAAGACCAGCTGTATATTTCTCATTAAAGTAACAATTAAACTAGATATTAAGCAATTAATTTGCATCTCATGTCAAAATTGTTATTTTGCTATCATCAAATCGGGGGCAATTTGGGGACACTCCCCGGCAGGAAGAGCGCACATTTCGGAATTGTTTATAAAATTGTTAATTGTTGCAAAATTATTAATTCGCAGTTTTTGGTTCTGGGACATCAGAAAACCCTTCCCACTTTATAATTGCAAAAATTGGAAATTGTTTATAATTTTTTGAATTTTACAAAAAAATTATTGCTTTTTTAAAATTGCCTTTAAACGAGATGTAAAATTCCGGAATCCGATTAGTGCTTTTTTCGTTTTCGAGATACGTAATTGTTTATAAGAAATTAGCATGTCATGATAACTATTTTTTTGGCAGTTCCCACGTTAAGCTTTTCTACAAGCCGTTTTGCAACGGATCGCTTAGTGTCTCCGGCAAATACATTTGAAGTTCCTAACGGGGTAGAGGGGACAAGCGGCCACAACACTTGCATTAATTGCCACGAAAATTGTTGCTGGTTAGATATTCCTGGTTTTCAGCTTCTTAGTTTTTCATTTTATTCTAAATACTTTAAGTTCCATTTGTTTAACAATTACAGCATAAATTTTAAAATACTACTCGAGTCGGCTACCGAACAATCTTCATCTTGGGAGCAAGAAAGAGTCATCAATTGGCTTCCAGAAATACCTCCCGGTGAAAATTGCGTCCTTCCTCCACACGTTTCAAGGCGAAATAAGCTGAGCTTGTAAGCGTAAATCGTAACACTCGCTTTCCCTCGAGAAAGCCTTTATCCACCTTTTTAGGAAGCCAATTCTTTACATATAAAATTGAGGAAAATTTTTCAAATTAAATATACAAGAACACAATAATTTTGCATTAATTGTCTTGACGTATAAATATAGACATTAAAGCTTCCGGCTCCTCAGTATTCACACGTTCCAAATACGAAGTACATTGTTATAACATTCACAATTTCATTCTAACCAGTAAGTCTGCTGCCTTTAGAAGCATATAGCATCAGCATGGAATATGCGAAAAAGTAATAATACTATTATAATATTGTATTGACATATGTTTATTTATGGACATTTGTAATTGAAGGAATGTGAACTTACGTATACAGTTAAGTAAATTTCAATGAAGGTGCAAAGTTTGCAAATAAACATGTTTTTAAAATTCAATTATTCCAAGTTCAGAACAATTCCTAGACGCATTCTTTTCCATTCGACACTAACACGCCAATGATTTTTGACACCACCCTCTGAATCGAAGTGGATTGTTTGAGGTCATCGCTTATCGCGTCAAAATCATGGAAGTTTACACGTCTTCGAAATACGTATACGCCGAGGTCATCTTCATGAAACACAGAAAATCTCGTATGAAAGAATCAGTCGTCATTTCAACAATGAAGCTACTACGACATAATAATCATAATATCTTCAATTTCGTTTACTTATTGTGTTCTTTCGAGCGTGCTCCGTGTCTCTGAATAGCAAACATTAACATAAACGTTAAAATTAAAAGTAACGATTTACGATGAAAATTTAGGATGAAGTTCACATCTCCTTATAATTGTTTGTAGAAAGTCGTATCAGGTTAGTATTATTGTCAATAAAATTGTAGTTTTATTTAATTTGAAATAACTGCTTGGATATTTTGGGGTTTAATTAAGAAAATATAGCTACCCGAAGTTGACGCTATGAAAAGTAAACATTTCCAGGTTTCCACTACGAGACGTATTTAGTCATCCCTATTCATTCGCTTAGTATACAGCAATCGCTTTCATTTATCATCGTTTATATTACATAGGGTTTCTAATGTTTATATGATACCGGGTGTCCCACCAAATATGGACCACCCTCATAACTTCTAAACGGTTCAGGGTATCGAGTTGCAGTTTTCGCTGAACAATGCAAAATCTTGGGGCAGGTAACATGCTGGTAGAGGAATTCTCTATGATAGTTTTAGTTTTCGAGAAATTTAATCATCTCTTATTTTTTAAATTGAACTATATATTTTTTCATCGGCAATGTTATCATCATGAATATTGGAATAAAATGATTTATCATATGTTAGTATTTTAAGAGTAATTTGAGTATAAAATTTGAATTTTTGGCATCAGATTTTCAAGTAAACGGGTAGCCTTTGCAACAGTCGCCGTTTTAGGAAGGTGGCCTTCGCGACGTTGATACTGTTTTGTGAAGAGAGGAGTGTGAGAGGGATGGCCGTGTAGGATGAAGGTGTAATTGCAGCAATTCATGATCTTGACATGAAAAACATATGAACAAACATTAATTTTAACGATCTGAATGAGAATTTTTTCCCAGTTGTTGACCTGAGTTCAACTTTTCTTTTTCTGAAATTCCAAATCAACGATAATCGAAAAGAACGAATAAAAATATTGTAGTGAAAACGATAATAATAATAATAATAATAATAATAATAATAATAATAATAATAATAATAATAATAATAATAATAATTATAAAGGTCATTTCTAAATTTACAAAACTCGAACTCAGGGCAGAAACAAGCTATCACTTTAATATATGGGAAGCGAATGAATTCTTAAAGATTTTCATTGTAAAATCTTGATTAATTCATCAAATAATAGATAGGTATACATTTTCTCTTATTATTCACAGTAACTTAACTTCCTATTTAAACACGTACTACCAGAAGAACAAAGTAATAAAAAACTTGAAATACCCTTGACAGTTCTATCAGTGTAACTACCAAACTTTAACAAAAATGCATATCTACATTCGCTACTGTTCATTCTGATTAGAGTTTCTCATTTCATAGCGCCAAGTGCTGCCTCAAACTTGAAAATGCAGAAGACGGAAGTGTACAGTTTTCTTTTCCATTCAAGAACAGCAGTCGTATGGTTGCAGAGTGGACGAGTGATCATTTTAATTAAAAATGACATTTACCAACGAAGAGATGGTGGTTGGCTTCTTGTTCAGTTTGAAAATGATATTTATTATTATTAACATCTTCTTTACGCTACCAACTTTTTATATCGTTCTTTGGAACGATCAACCAATTGAAATTTTAGTAGAAGGGAAGTTAAATCCAAATAAATAAATGGAAAATGTCTCCCATTCTGATTGTCAAAATTGGTATTTCTTAGTGTGATGTATGTGCCATCACCAAGAATTGCTGTAGTTATGCCTCTTATCCCCCACTGCCACCCCTCTCAGTCAAGACGCAACAGTCTAGACGTCGTGATGGCCACCTTCCCCAAAAGCGAGAGTTGCATGATCTGCTACACGATTACCCGTTTAATTCAAAATCACATATCAGAAAGCCTAATTTTATACTCAAGTTACTATCAAAATATTAGCAAATGATACATCATTTTAATCCTCTTTTCATGGTCTATCCATTGCTGGTGATAAAAATATATAGTTCTATTTAAAAAATCGAAGATTATTAAATTTCTCGAAAATTAAAAATAATATAGATAATTTCTCTACGGCTCGTTACTTGCCCCATGATTCCGCATTATTCAGCAAACACTTCATTTCGATATCCTGAACCGTTTAGAAGTTGTGGGGGTGGTCCATAGTTGGTGGGACCCCCTGTTTATGTAATACCATTACAACTGCATTATGACGGGTAGGAATTTGGGCTCTGTAATTACCCTTTTTTGCGTGTAACCTACTCTGTGGTGTGTGAAAGTGTATTTATTTATATATTTATTTTTACTTTCTCGTAAGCATAAGAGTAACTATAAGGACACTATAAGGAACTATAAGTAACATTCGGAGTAAATATTTAGAGAGGTATGTATGTAATGTTGCAGTAAATCGATGTCGAGAATTTAATGGAATTACACGTTTTGGGGTCTTACAATTAATTAATTATTACAATTAATACAATGAAGATCTATTGAGTGACAAAATGATATTCCTCTAAAACTGAAAAATGTACCGAAACGAATGTTTGCTATTCTGGCAATTTTCTGTGTACTATTCGTTACTTCTGTGAACGTTGTCAGAAGAATACACTGCGTTAGACGAAAGATAATTATACATATTTCTTTCTTAATGTAATCTGCTCTTCATTATTAGTCTTTCAAATCATCTCATGTGCACGTTTCTTAAAATATGAGTGTTTTTCGCAAAAGTTTGAGTTATATGGTGACAATATATATGTTTTCGAACACCACCAATACACATGCTGGAGATTTATTTCCAAGTGCAATCGTTTTAAATACTAAATTTTAAAATACGTTTTATTTAGAATTTTGTCTGAAATAAACAGTAGCTTTTGCGATTTTTCGAAAGAATTTTCTGTCATCAAGAACATTGTAATATTCAAAACACTACATAAGTAACCTTCCCAAGGACAATATCGTAGCGTATTTGGTTGGGTGGCTTCTTCTGGTCTGAAGATCCCGGGTTCAAATCCTAGCCTGCACTACTCATTTTTTATTCTGTACATTAGAGTATGTATCTGACAAATGACTTTGAAATCAGCTGTAGACGTGGAATTTTATACATCGTTTTGCTTTTCAATAATTATATATTTTTTTGTCTCTCAGCCGTGTCTCTGTCGTTTTCTTAAGGTTTATTAGAAGAATGAAGCGTTAGTAGTGTAAAAGTTGTAATATATTACGTAACCGTTACCAATAAAACAAGAAAATAAGACCGGTTTTTTATTGTTTGTATTGGTAGTCAGATGAATAGAAAGTGAATAACTGCGTCAGTGGTAGGTGCTTTTTTCAATTAAATATTTTTGAGAATCGACTAATTACCAGCTGCACTGAAACCCTTATTTCCGAAAGAAAGCTATAACGGCTATTCAAGCCAGCAGTGTAATTTTTGTTATCCTAGCTGGGAAGCGATAACCGAGCAAGTAGCAACAGCTCAGGATTTGGCAACAGGGCATTGGACACAGGACGCCTGTGGCCGTCGCTTGGCCCTTTATCACGAGGATGGTTTCTTCATTGTAGGGAAGAAAGTGAGAGGAAATTATGTGAGCTTATTGCACTCGTCGGTCACAAATCATGTGCGACCGCGCCATGTGTCTGCCTGAATTTTGACATTTGCAAACACGTTAGGAACCTATGTTAGCACGGTGTTTAAAAAATCTGTTCCTCAATGCTTCTGTGCAAAATTGGTTGTGTTTTGATCTGTACGAGAATTCGTAAGCGTGTTTTAAATTAAAAATTTCACAAAACAATATGAATATCGTCATCCATTTTTAACATGAATAAAGTAATATATTTACCCAACAGAAACGTGAATTATGAAGACAAAATATTCACAAAAGAATTGGGATCCCTTAGACCAGACTTGTGCATCAATCAAATGTCCAGTAATGAAAATAGGTCGGACATTTAAGCGGTAAATATTATTTTATTTGGTGCCCTCCCTGGTTACTAATCTGGTCACCCTAGAGGCGCCACTAGATCATACCTATCTTAAAACACTAAGAAAGCAAATTCATTCACTTCTTAAATTCCCTAACATTCACTGATCACATATGACCCTGTAGGTCATATGTGGTCAGTTATGGGATTGAAAATAGAAAATACAGTTTGTCTAATAAAAAAAATATTAACATGCATGTGTGAGAGACCGAAGTTTAATTGACCCTGCGACTACGGCAACGTTGCTGAAATCTATGTTGCAAAGACTAGAGCCAATAATCAAAGCAAATGGAATTCATACCCAGTATTAAATAACGTAGTATGTTTTGTTCAACAGGTGTGAACGAAGACTTTTTAAGCTTACAAAAACGGCCATTTTATTTGTTTCCAAATATCAGAGAGTTGGTAACATTTTGAACTTTTGTAATATAAGGGAATAAGAAGAGTATTCTTAATTTCTAAACTTGATATCTTTATTCTTTCTAACATATCGTTCGTATTAGATTCGTAGAAGTTTCTGCTAGAGTTTTCTAGTTGTTTGCAAGGTCGTCCTTTGGCCTAAGCAACTGCCATGAGTCCCAACTTCAGACGGGGACATAGATAATTGAAATAAAATACAATAGGATCCCCAATAAATTTGTATTACACTCTTAAAGCCCATAAATATGTAAAGGCATTTTTTTATCATTTTTACTGTTTAAATAGCTTCTTAAATATCGCAGGATTATTGATAAAAGTGATTAATTCCAAAAATGTGTGGTTTTGGATAAAAGGCATTTACAAGTATCTAAACCTTCCAAAAATCAGTGTACTGTTTTCGATTTTCATAGTATTTATTGTAATGCTACATCTTCTATATTATTATCGTTTTAATATTAGTTTAATTTTGTGTTATTCAATTGGTCAATTTTCGCAAAAAAAATTGCAATTTTTTCAGTTGTGGGAAGACGCTAGAAAAATTCAAACTTTTGCAATTTTTGAAAATCCTGTTAACCGTGAAAATAGAACCTATGTCACTTTTGTAAGTGTATTTTGCTCTGTTATTACAATAAATTTAAAGAAAACATTTTGAGCAAAACTTTTGAGAAAATTTCGAGAATGTCCGTGGGGCTTGATCTAAAAACTCCCAAGTTTAAAAGAATGGTTTTCAAAATTTCAAAGCTTCAACTACAGATAGATAGACAGATGTTTCTTCAATTTGAAAAAAAATCCTACGCATGGTTTAAGCGCTAGTAGTGTTTACAGACGAACAGACGGCGGGCGTTTTACTTGCAATTGAGTTTTCGGTATCAAGGACCAACAAAATAGGAATTCTGGCTACATCACATATAAGAGGACTTTTTTCTCTTAATTAAGCAACTGCATTTATCCACTTTTTCGTTATCAGGATCCGGCAATGAATTTTTTTCTGCCGAAAATCCACCGTTTTTTCGCGCAGCATTACATAACTTTCTCTACATTACGTATATTACTCCGTATATACGTAGGTATGCAAGAAAGTAAAAATGATATTTCATTAAAATCTGTCTCCTATTTATAATATACTCGTATAACTGTGTTCAGCATGCTCTTAATAATTCACTCCACCACAATAAGAGCATCAGTTAATCCCATACTGCAGTTAAGTGAATCATTTTTTCGTCTACGTTTCTGCATCCCACGAAATTTGCTAAAACTTGAAAATTAATAATTTGTATTACTGTTTCTTATATTAACTTCATATTATTATATAATAAGTTTGGCTAACTTAAGATAAACAAATGCAAAAAAAAAAAAAAAAAAGCATATCTGGCCCAGTTAACCAAACTGTCAATACAAGTAACGAGTTGTTTTCTGACGTTAACTATCCACTCCACACAATTTTGCATAGTGTAACGATTATGGACAATGTACTGAAATTACATATTATAATGTTCTAACGGAAGTGCTAGCAGTACGTTTTTATGAAATTTTGATTAATAAAAACTAATGGCGGCATGCATGGTAATAGTCTAGTTTTTTTATATTACAATTGTTTGGTGATGGAAACACCCGAATAACGTTCATAAAAAAACTATTAATTTTAACTTACTTTCATTGGGCGAAATAACTTCTTTACCGTGCGATAAGTTAGAGCCCTGATGAGTCCCAACGAAAAAAGTACGTCTTAATCCATTTATCGAGTACTTTATGCTAACAAATGAAGCTGAATAATAATGTTACCTTCTACAATATTTTGATGTTTCGATAGCAGGAAAGTCGTCAAATGATGACATTAAGCGACAGTGTTGCGTAATATTAATTTTCCCACTTCCCAGGCAATATTCTGCGTCCGTTTACTTTCTGACTCCCAATTTACTGAACCATTTTCTTGAGAAACTTCAATAAAATATTTCAATAGTCTTTAATTTTTTAAACTTAATTTAATTAATTTAAATTACCTAATTAATTTAAGTTCATTCACAATTAACTTTGTAATTGCAGAATTACATGAATTCAAACGGATTGGTAATGCTGTATTAGTATTTTTTGATATTTTGCGATTAAATAAAAAAAATAGTTCACGCATTGGTAGTGATATAAAAAACCGATAATAATATAAACTTATAAACCCGTTTTTATAGGTTTATATTATGAGACTTGAGATTTGAAATTATACGTGCAATTTTTCTTCTTGCAGCCGTCGACACTGTCGCTTTTGGGGAAAGTGGCCTTCGCGACCTTTCCCCTGTTCTCGCAAAAGTGCCGGCGCCGCGAAGGCAATCTTCCCCAAATGCGACAATGGCAACGGTTGCTAACAGGAAATCTCGTACATTTAGTTCCAAATCATATGTCTGAAAGTATAATTTTATACTCAATAAACTATCAAAATATTAACGTATGTTACATCAATGCATCCGTCTATTTATGGTTATCTTCGCTAGTGAAAAAAAATATATGGACCCATTTAAAAAATCAAAGATAATTAATTTTCTCGAAAACAAAAAATATTTCGAATTATATCTCTACCGCACATTACTTCCCCCATGATTCCGCATTGTTAAGCGAAAACTGCATTTCGATATCGGGAACCGTTTAGAAGTTATGAGGTGGCTCATAGTTGGTGGGGCTCTATATAATTCTATTTCTCAGAAAATTTTCATTACGAATTTTTCTATTTTCCAATAAATAAGCGCTTTTTACAACAGTTATTATGTTTTATTTAATAAAAACCTCATGAAAACATTGTTCTCTTTTGTAATTGAGTTTCCCACCTCCCAGGAATGTTTTCGCGCTCAAATTTCTTTCGGTGCCGGCTACAGCGACGATTTTGAGTGGCAGCACCCGCGAGGCATAAATAGGAACACGATGCCCATGCGGGCAAAACTGACCGCCCTCGCTATAGATTCTGCTAGGATATTATTTGATTGACAGTCACAACTATTACGATCGGGACATTTTACAATCTTTTATTTTAGTCATCAATATTCCCTTCGAGATTCTGAAATTTTTTTTCTGAAGCTTCGCATATTGTCAGTCCACTCTTAATGCAGGCATTCTTCAGCTCACCGATCGCAATAAGAAGTGACTTGAACCGCGAGTACTTGGAAACAGCAATCTAGCTTAAATCAAGAATAACATTGGCATCAGTTAAACCCCATTCCTTAAATACATTAACAAAATTATATAAGAAACAGAAAACTGATTAAAATGCAAACAAAATGAAAGACAAAAAAATGAATTAAAACTATAATGCTAATAGGACGCACTATTTGGTATCGCAATGTTATAATAATTCATGAAGTCCGCAGAAAGGGTTCCAATCCCCAAAAGTTTTGTCCACACTAGGAAACGAACTCGCTTAGGTGCAGAGAGTGGTTTCCATGTCCACTACATTATTATCTCCCCAAGAATCACAGCCCCTCCGACACAAAAAAAGTTGGACATATTAACACATGCTCATGAACGAGAATGAAGTATGTTTCGAACTTGACGTGGGGTCTCACAGTCCGCGGTATCTACTAATGTTTGAAAGTAGGGTGTGACTACTATAAGTTTGAGATCGCCTGTTGGAATTTACGTGTTTCGGGAACTACTGTATGAACAGAACATTTCAAGATTTCAATTCAATAACACGGCGACTAGAGCAAGTGACCTCTCTGAGGGTCATTTCAAAACATAGGCGCGTGAGGGATGTTATGTCCTTGCCTTCAATGGAAATGGAAACAACGTTAATTAATGTAAGGAAGTATATGGATTTGGAATATATGCATTAAAAAGATATTTTCATCACAAAATTGCTCTCTCATTAAAATTAACTGAGCTCATGCTTAATTTCCCATACCAGACATTAGAAATTTCTATCATTACATGTCAATTAGGTATAAGATCGATTTTTACCAGAACAAATCATCAGATTGATGGTGTACTTTTCAATATTGTCTGTGAAAAGTATACAAATGAGTGTTATAATAAGAAAGAATTTTCGTCTTCCTAAAACATGTGTATACTGTTTAGTTGCATGTCTTATTTCTATATTTAAATGTGTGTAGCATTACAAAGCAAACAAAACTCTTATTCGTTTATTATATTGAATTTAAATTATTTTTCACAATTTAATACACGACAAGAACGTGTTCCTACAAAAGGGAGTAACGAAGCATTCTCCTGGGGAGGGAAATGTTATTGGATTGGTGCCACATTCTACAGACTCCGCCTCTTATGCCTTTTAAGGCGAGGAGAACGGGGAAATCTTCCGAGGCTAGGCCACTTGAATTACTAGAAGAGCCAATGATAAGCGTTGCTTGCCTTAGAGTTAAGGATTGCTCAAGCTCGGTGTCAAATATACATTATTACTCTTTAAATTATTAACAAATGAGACATCATTGAATTCCTCTCTTGATATATTCATTACAGGTAAAAAATGTATGGTTTTATTTGAAAATTCACATGTGATTCAATTTCACCAAAATTAAAATTAATACACAGAATGTATCTGCTGCCTAAAATTTGCCTCGAGAAATAAATACGAAAATGATCTCTCATGCCACCGCGCTGTCCAAAAGCATTTTGCAAAATAATTTGTTGATAATGAATTTCCTCGCTAGACGTTAAACATATTGGCATACACTATGCACTACTGAATAGAATGCATCCAACCACAAAGAAATCTTCAAATTTGCAGGATACCAGTTAGTCTCAGCGTTTTGAAATTTGCCAGAGAATTTATTTATAATAAAACGTGTGTCAACGATACATGAAGAATCGAAAGTTAAAAAACAGCTTATGAGCAACAATTTCCACCGATTTGTGGTAAGTCACAAATCGTTAATACAATTTAATCAGCAGAAAGCAAGACACTACAAAACTATTTGAATTTTATACTTGACAGCCAAGATCGAATGAATTGGGGGCTGGAAACAAGTGAGGGTTGTCATCAGACGCTAAGATCCTATAAACAATTGCGTATCTCAAAAACGAAAGGCGATAGCTCCGGTTGGATTGCGGAATTTTGCATCTTGTGTAAAGGGGATTGAGATGAGAGAATAAAAAAGAATTGCAAAATTTGTAAAATTATAAACAATTTCCAATTTTTGCAATTCTAAAGTGGGAAGAGTTTTCTGATGTCCCAGAACCAAAAACTGCGAATTAACAATTTTGCAACAATTAACAATTTTATAAACAATTCCGAAATATGCGCTATTCCTGCCGGGGAGTGTCGCCAAATTGTCCCTGATTTGATGATAGCAAATTAACAATTTTGACATGAGATGCAAATTAATTGCTTAATATCTAGTTTAATTCTTACTTTAATGAGACATATACAGCTGGTCTTGGAATGTTACTTTCTTTTATTGAAATGGTTCCCTAGAAGTCCTAACGATTCGAGAATGACAGTATTTTGCATTTTTCAAATGTAATATACATATGAACAATTGAAAATATGCAATTATAATCGTTTTTCTTATCGCACAATTCTTTAGTAAACTGATCATTTGATAAAATTCATAAATTGTGTTTGGACAAGAATATTGGAACTTAAATATCTATAAGAACGTAATTGTTCTAAAATTAGTGTTATTTTATCTGATATGAATGTAATTTCTTCAAAAAGAATTGTGTTAACAGTGGTTAAGTGCTATGAGTTCATATATATTTCAATGAAATTACTTTCATGTTCATACAAGTGTTTCTTTCATGTATTTTTCATTTGAAAATACTTCCACATCTGAACTAGCGGCGCCCGCCATTTTGTACATCGTAATTTTGTTAGGCCACTCCCCCCTGCGTTGAGATTGGCTACGATGGTTTGTGAGGCTCCGCCTGCGACGTTTTGTCATGACAAGGGCTGGCCAAGCCGTGCAAAAGCTGAACTTAGCCGCAGACGGCCGCGATCAATTTATGTTTCCAGTACTTGTACTCACAAGTATAATGTAAAAACACACTTGTAATAACGGCTTGAGCGAAATTAAACGAAACACTTGTGTGATTTCCAAAATATCAAAATACTCGTATTACTTTAAAATGTTTGTCATATTAATCACTTCGTTTAGAACTATCCCTACAAAAATTTCAAAGAAATTTGGTATCGTCTTTGAAATGAATCTTGTTTTTAATGTTACCTATATTTCACTCAAAATTGCTCGGATACAACTAATATTCAAAAATATGTATTTGATATTAATTAAAGAATTAATTATGCAAAACGAAATTTCTTTCAAAAACGGAAGGTTTTTCTAAAAAATGTAGTTGTGTAAGGAGATACCAAAAAATTTAAAATTTTTGAAATTTTCAAAAATTCAGAGGTAATAGTGAAAATCAGAACAAAACCATTATCATAAATGTATTTTGCTTTATTAATACAAGACATTTAAAGAAAAAATTGGAGCAATTGTTTAGAAAACTTTGAAAATTTGAAGTCTGTATTTAAAGTTTATGGCCAGTATTTAAATACATGTATTTTAAATACATTTTGTATTTGAGCAACTATTTTTAAGTTTTTTGAACATGTATTTTAGAGACGTATTTAAATACGTAAAATAGGTGTATTTAAAAAAGAAAATACATAAAATACTTCAAATACAGATGAAGATAATGAGGATAGTTTTTTTGTTTGATTCTGTTAGTGAATGAAACTCATTGAAACAAAACTAGCTGTTGAATTTGAATTCTTTTCATTTTTAAACTATAAATCTAAATCATAAACGATGCTGAACAATTTTCCGACCACAAAAAAGCCTTTATTTCTGATAACTAGTCCCGACAATCCCCCTTTTTACCTTTTTTATTTCTTTGAATGTAATTTTAGGCAAGTTACCCCATTATAAATGTTTACCTCATAAATAGGTTTTGCGAGGGTTTTATAATGTCTATTTTAGAGATAATTGCCTAATCGAGCCTTAAGTACCTACATTGAATCTTCCGCATTTTTAATATTTTGTTTACTATATTTTGTTTTCTGCAATCATTTTTTGAGAAATCACTGATAGGTATTTTTTTTACCAAGCAAGTAACAACCGCGTAAAATTTGCCAGGGCGTTGTCCGATCGAGAAGCTCTATGCCCTGTGTGTTATTGCCTGTAACACTTCGAGGACGGATACTGATTAGAGACGTAAGAGAATCTGACACCGGCCGGGTTACCACATCTACTTCGTCGAAGCCCGTCAGAGAGCTCTAGAGAGAGTTTGCTCTCGTCTTTCCGATCTTCGCTATGATTAGTGAGATATCCATTCCTTACCAAGAACACAACTGTCTTCAAAAATAGGGCTCCCTATATCTTTCGCTTTCAGAAGGTAGAATTACACAAGATAGTCAGAGTTTTCTTCGATTATTTTGTATTGGTTTCGAAGTTTGGTGCATGCCAGATCAGTAAATTTGCTGTTCCTGTTAAGCCTATTTGCTACAAAGCCAAAAGAGAAAGTTTCAAGAAGTGAATTGCTAAAATAGTGGATTCATGGAGAATATTCACAGCACACTGGAAATATATTATTTGGCCCAATTATATTTGTTGTGAAAAGGTGGTAAACTGTACAAAAAATATTTCTTTTAACATAAAAACACTGCAGCTCGTGCAAAAATTGGAAAAAAGTGGGGAAAACTAATTAACCTTTGACCAAACCAAAGAAAAGGGATTTCAACACTGACGTGTGCCATACCGCAAACATACCATTTTCAAAACATGAAAATAAAATATTTAACCAATTTAACCAACGAAATATAAAATTCCATGCGAGTCAACTCTTAGGCAATCTAATGTTTTTTGTCTTATCTAATGTTTTTTGACAATCGAAGAAATTCGATTTGTTTTTAGAGAATTGTGTTCATCCTCTATGTAGTACGTATTACGTATACATTTTAATATAATTCATCCACAATGCCCATTTCCTTTCCTACTTTTAGCTTTTACTTCCTAAGTACCTGCTAAAGAGATGACTCGCGTGGAATTTTATATTTCGTTGGTTAAATTGGTTATTGTCAACTGTAATGCCTATTTCCCTGTCTATTTTTAACTTTTTAAGTGCCTATTTGCCTGCCCCTTTTCGACTTCTTAGTAGCTACATATCCCAGCTCTACTTATAACACTAGTTTACATTCATCCGCACCAGTTAAACGACCATTTTCCTTTCCGGGTTTTATACATTCGCCAAATAAGGATTTATTTATAAAATTTATGATTCAATTAGTATATTGTAATTGACAATTACAATAAATTGTTACAATAAAAAAGTAGTAATACATTTTATTGTATTTACAATTTTTTGAGTATGTAGGTATTTTAAGTATTTTAAATACGTATGTAATTTAGCTATTGAAAACGTGATGTACTTTGAGTATGTATTTAAATACTTATATACGAAGTATTTTGGCGAAGTATTTAAATACTAAATTTAATGTATTTTGCCCAGCCCTGATCATTTCAGACCTTTTATCAAAAGATTTTCGTGTTCACTCAAAAACATCTTTTCCTAGAGAGCATTGATTTGCACTCTCCCTAAACTGAGCTTAGAACACAAAACCAATACATTTGTTCTTCTATCATTTTCGCAGTTTGTGTATAATACTTGTTGTTTAGACACGTAATCCTCATAGAAAGTCGTAAAAAATTGTACGCCAGCTTCATTATGTCTGGGATCTGAATTTCAAATTTGAATTTTAACAGGAACAAAAGACTTAAAACGACGTAATCCGGGGTTTACATTACAGTTACCGTATGTTTTCCTGAGCGTACTTTTCAGGCAAACAGAGATTTAGAAACTACGTAAATCGGAGATTTGGAAGTGCAATTAACAGAACCGTGGAACCGTGAGTAGGCAAACTCGTTCCCTCAAAGAAGGAGCTAGTTCCCTGAAGCCATTGAGGTTCGGATGGAGTGAAAGTGGGTCGAAGTCGTCAATGGATGTGCGACAGATTGACGTCTAACATCCGCCACACAGGCTCAGTGAAAATGCGTAACTCGTTGCTCTTTTGAATGAATGAATGTCTTATTTTACGTGGCGAGACTGAAGCCATGACGCCTGCTCTTCCATCTTACCACGTAAATTTCGTTACGCTCCTTTCACTTACTAGGGGAGAAAGAAAGTATTACTTGGGCGACGAAACAGGCAATTTGAATTTAGCTCAGAGGCTTCATTTAGGCTTGAGGATCTTTTATATGCAGTAAATCTAACATGGGACAGCCCGCTTTACTTCCCCTCCGAAGGGAAGCGTACGAGGGATTGTTTTCCTAATCCACAACTTCGATCGGGTTTGAACCCGCGAACTTGGGTATAACAGCCCGATACGCTAACCTTACACCATCTTCGCCACCTCCTCAAGCTCTTTTGTTGACTCGAGATTACTTTTGATTGAAGTGATTGATTTAGTGTCAATAAGTGGTTTCAAAAGGGAACACAGTCTTATTTGTGATATTTTAAAATATGTTTCGCTTTGTTAATGTAATAAATTTTATTCAGAGTTTATGTAATTTTAAATATGTTATTGAAATTTATGATTTTGTTAATCTTTAGTAACTTTCTAGCAAATGACATGCATTCACTGTCTTAAAAATGCATTAGCAATTTTAATATATGATTTTGTTATACTCTATGAATAATGTATTAACATTCTTAATTCTCCAGTACCTTGCAGCCAATGAAGAAGCCGCTGCGCGATATAAGTATTAATAAATTTTCTATTTTACTACGATATCTTTTGCGATACTGCAGTATACTTGAAATATCCAAGTTTCGAATTTTAAAGAGCTAAATTTGAAGAGGAATATAAAAGCGCTGAGGGACGGTTTCAGCATTCGCTCAGATGGGAGTCATTGGGTGGTGAGGTGTTTCAAATTTTCTTAAACTTATCTTGATGATTTAAATTCATTTTTTTATTATTCATAAATGAGAATTTCTCATGACTAGTGAGTAATAAACACAAAACGTAGAACAAAAGTCTGATTTCTCAATTGAATGTGTATATATATGTCCGGATTAATTGTAGACTTGATGGTAATTGCATATAATTTGCGCAGAGAAACTCGCAAGCGGAAGACATGAGTGTCAAGTGTCAAACTATGAAATCCACCGTGCGTCCGGGTTGAAAGACCGTGCGGAGAGAAAGAGCCAGCCACTCGCTGCCTGATCCATAAACGCTGCTTTCGCGAGGGGCATCGAAATTGAAGACCTTCTCGCTTGGACGAGGGCCGTGCATCGGTTTCACGGTGTATTCGCGCCGGCTTTCAAATGCGGTGGCGGCTGCGGCAACGGAGCTTTCAGAGGGAGGAAGGCAGCCCATAGTTGTGGCCGAGTTCGGTTTAGAACGAAGTGTCAGTTCAGAAAACAGACTGGCTGAGGTGGATGAGGGCTGTTGCCACGACAGCGCCTCTGACCGGAACGAATTAGGGTTCGATTGATTGATTGTGATACCGGGCGCGAGAACTACTAGGGTCATTAGTAATTGTAGTGCGGGGTTTGGTCGGGAGGTGTGCTCGTAAGTGTAGTGCATGTTTTTTCGGCATATGGTAGTGGTGGTGTTCTTTCTTCGCTGGACATAAAGATCTGGCGCCGACCAACCGTCGGCTAGCGGGTTTTTCTCAACCAGGTATATCCCACCAGCAGGGCACCACCACAGCTGGGACAAGCTCTAAGTCCCCGACCAGTCTCCCGGCATGAGTGGTAATGCAGTGCATGTTAGTGTGTGCGTAAGGGGACAGGATGGGACAAAGAGGTAAAGATCGCGCGCGGTCCGTGGCTCGTTTGTTAGGATACTGTTTCGGTATCCGCCTGGTGTTGATCGGAGAAACTACGGAATACTACCGATCGGAGCAGCCGGTCGCTAGAATTGCCCTCCAGACAGCGACTGAATTCGGCCTAGCTGAAAAGCTATTATCGAAAATCATATCTCCGTCGGGACTCGAACCTAGGACCTTCCAGTCAGAGGGATTGTAGTGATATCAGTTGATGACCTGAGCCACTTATCCCAATCCTAGGTTTCGAATCCGATCGGTGAAGTATTTTCGACAGTAGCTAAATAGCCGAATTCTGCCGCTGTATCGAAGATAATTCTAGCGGTCGTCTGTTCTATCGATTACCCTCCGTGGATTCTCTGATCAACACCAGGCGAAAGCCTATCAAACTTTCGCGGACAACGCGCTATCTTTTCTTTCTCGCCCTTATCCTTACTTGCACATTACCTTACTTGCATCCTTATACTCACATGCACTTTACTACTGTGCATGTCGGGCGACTAGTTCGGTGCTTAGAGACTCTCCCGGCTGGGGCGATGCTCCACTGGTGAAGAATCCTGGAGGAGAAACCCCTCAAGCTGATCGGATCTCACGTTCCAGCAGGGGAAGAACCTTCCGAGGGGGGAACTTCCCTATAATATGAGTTACAGCTACGCCACTATACTTGGGTTTTAGTAACGTGGCGGATGACATAAGGTCATTTTTACACCACCTACCGTATAAAATGAATCCCTATAACAGTGACAAGCACATGTTTGAGGCCACGAGAAGGACGTTCGCGAATTAATTAAAAAAATTCATTTTATAAGGTGGGAGGTGTAAAAATGACCTAATGTCATCCGCCACGTTACGAAAACCCAAGTATGGTGGGCTTGGAAATTAATGCGCCCGGAAACACATACACAGAAAAAAAAATTCCGAAAACATGTGAACATATTTACTTTAGAGGAGTACTCCGCCAGGATAGCTGTTCAGGCAACCTCTTTTTAAAGCATTCATGGGTATATGTTTTATCTTTGTTTTATCACATGTACTTTTTTACTTCTTTGGAATCGTTTTAAAACGCTGAAAATGAATTCAACTGTAAATACCTATATTTAGTTGAACAAATTCTTCAGGCGATACAGTACGCTTGGCCGCAGAGCGCGAGGCAGTACAGCCGTATTTCCGGGGCGTTGGGTTGCGTCACCACCGCGCCGGACTTTACGAGGACTCTCCGTCCTACAGACGTTCCCTAAAATACGAGCGCATCCAAAGAGATGAATAGCAATAAAGTATGCACTTCATCGCGTATGCATGCGCCCCTACATCAACTGACATACGGCCTGTTACGTATCCAATGAGCGTCTTCCCACAACAGTGTTTGCTCCCTTAGGCGCCCTCGATCATGGTGTTTCAAAACTTCCATCAGCCGCTGCTTTCCACTTACTCCACATCGCTGTCCGTTCTCTTCACTCTTAAGGATTGTCTAATAAAACACTTAAAGTTCTAACAGAAGGAAAATATATTGTTCGAAAGTTCTGGATGGCTAATCAATCGGCGCAGGTACCTGTTCCGCAATCGCGGATATCTCGTTCTCTATTCTTGAACCTCCGATTAATTTTATCTAATAACTCCCCCAAGGTTTAGCCAATCTTTTAATCACTTGAAGACTCTACTAATTCGGTAATTAAACAAGTATTTCACTTTAAATATCACGACTTAATCGTCATGCGTCTACCTCTTTCGAATTCTTAGCTAGCCTCTCCCAAAACAAACTTGCCTCTATAGCGACCCCTTATATTACTCAATTGTTCGTTCCCTTACGAGTTGATTCACTCGTACCACGTTCTATTTTCATTTCGTAACAGGGGCGCTCCATAATATACACCCACAGTGAAAGTGATAAAAAACAACCAATTGGTATTTAATCGCGTGCTAAAGCCCCTACGTCAACTGGCAAATGCCTGAAATAGCTGTTAGATATTTTAGACGGTACAAATAATATTTTTGGAGTGAGTTTTATTGAATCTCCCTTTTAATGAGAGCAAATCTGGTAAAGATGATCTGCTTAGCAGACACTGACATCGGATATCTGAATG
>BLKR01016860.1:0-19243 GCA_011170035.1 Teleogryllus occipitalis
GATAAACATGTAATAAGTGGTATTAACATCAAAGGCGGGGACAAATGAAAGCGGTGCCGCGTAGCGATAATTTTTTGGAAGTCTAAGAAGACGCGACAAAATCATAATGGGGACAATATAGTTCAGTAGCGTTTGTCGAGTGAAACATTTTGGAAGTTATTTGAAAGAAATCGGTTCACGCGTTCCAAAGATATAAACAATTTAGTGAAGTACATTTTAAGCACACAACTAGACACGATAGCCATTGTTGTAGCATAAGATCTAATGTAAAAAGTTGTTTTTTTCAAAAAATTAAGTAAACGCGTGAAGCGATTCAAACGAAACTTTTGGCATTACTAGAAGAAATTATGGGGAAAATTATGGCACTACTCACAACGCGGAGAAATTTCGGGGGGCTACGGTATAAAAGAAAATGTAAATTGTATAAGTGGGAAATTCCAAACCAGTCGTATGACGTCAGAGCGGTGGAAGGGGATCGACCGTCTTCAGATTAAAAGAACTTTGAAAATTTTAGATGGTAGAAAACGAAATAGAAAACGGTAATAGCATTCAATTTGAAAATGCCTGAGAATAATAAAGAGAGACGACCCAGAAAGAAGAAGATTAACTTAAAAATATATAATATTATATAGAAGACCCGGAAGTGATCGTGAAATGTTCGAGAAAAAAAAAGAGGAAGTCTCGTGACAACAATGAAAATATAACGCGGGGAGGATAGCTTGAGAGGGACGTATGTTGAAACGCTCCGCGGAAATTAAAAAATTTGTTAGAAAGTTGTGCTAATCACGCGAGCAAAGTTAATTTTATAACGTTTAGTTGTAGTGGAGAAAGTTTAGAAGGTGAAACGCGGAAAATTATTGAAAAATTTTCAAAGAGAACGTTGTTCGCGAATATAAACAGTCGCATCATCAGCCGTGTGATTAAACTCGTTTCGTAAGTAATAAACAGTTATAACGAAGAGACATTGATTATTTAAAATGAAATTTTCCTAATTACGTGTGTGAAAAATGGAAGGATGCTGTGAATGGACAAACAAAAGGACGCTGCGTATATTTGGCGAGGGTGATGCATGAGAACGGCGCGGTGCAGGTCGCTGAACTCAACGAAAGGAAAGTGCACTAACTTTATTTAAATTGGTAATGCGCATTGATAAGAAGAAAGAATATACTCATAGCTTCTAATGTACAAGGCCAAGTTTTGTCAAATAGAAATAGATTTTAGTGAAAACAAAAAATAGAATGCGCATTCAAGTATGAATGATTTGGTTTTAATCTTATAGTGTAAATCTTCAGTGTGAATGAGAATTTCGTGTTTCTAGGGTACTGTTTATTGTGTATTTAGTGTATTGTTTTTCGATTTTGTGTTGTTTGTTATTTGTTATGCCTCTAGCAGAGGAAGGAGAACAAAAAAAAAAAAAACAACAGATAAAATAAACGATGTCGAACGTTGTTGGTTCGACATTAAACCAATGCAATTGGTCTTATAAGTATGTGTAGTTAGATGAGGACCTACGGCCACGTGCCCGAATACTACGTCAGGATCCTGTATAGGTCCGCCACAGCCTCACGCCCAGTATTTATATCTGTATGAATAAATATCAGAAAAGCAGCTAGGCAACGGGCAAATTTCAGATGTATGTATTTTTGGCAACCCAACGTCAGGCACAATAGTGGACATTTTGGTAAGAACTATAGATGAAAGGAGCACAGGTAAAGATCGTTACATATTTTTTGTAAATTAGTTTTGAGAAAGAAAAGCAGAACGGATAGGTGACGTGTACCATTACATATTTGGCAGCCCAGCGTGGGGGCCATTGTAGAAGGTTTTCGGAGGTAGACATAGGTACCGTTACAATATATATATATATATATATATATATATATATATATATATATATATATATATATATATATATATATATATAAAAGAAAGTCGTGTTAGTTACACTATTTATAACTCAGGAACGGCTGTACCGATTTGGCTGAAAATTGGTGAGCAGGAAGCTTAGAGCCAGGACACGGACATAGGATACTGTTTATCCCGTTCGACAGCGTTCCTGTGTGAGAACGCACGTTTTTGCACGTTTTTGCACGTTTTCGCACGTTTTCGCACGTTTTCGCGTGATTTCGCATGTTAGAGGTCATTGTTGCCTGTTGTAACCCATTGTTGTAACGCCGCACTGATAACAGAAGGCGATAATGATAGCCGCCTTTCGTTCGCCGTTATATCTATATAAAAGTCGTGTTAGTTACACTATTTATAACTCAAGAACGGCTGTACCGAACGGCTGTACCGAACGGCTGTACCGAACGGCTGTACCGGAAGCTTAGAGCCAGGAGCGGACATAGGATACTGTTTATCCCGTTCGACAGCGTTCCTGTGTGATAACGCACGTTTTTGCACGTACGCAGTGCAACAAGGATAGTACAGTTTATCACAGTGAGTGCGACGCGAGAAAAAGATGGGACCGGCTGTTAAGGCGGAACAGAGTTCGCCGGGTCAGCTAGTATATATATATATATATATATATATATATATATATATATATAAAAGAAAGTCGTGTTAGTTACACTATTTATTACTCAAGAACGGCTGTACCGATTTGGCTGAAAGTTGGTGAGCATGAAGCTTAGGGCCAGGAGACGGACATAGGATACTGTTTATCCCGTTCGGCAGCGTTCCTGTGTGAGAACGCACGTTTTCGCGTGATTTCGCATGTTAGCGGTCATTGTTGCCTGTGGTAACCCATTGTTGTAACGCCGCACTGATAACGGAAGGCGATAATGATAGCCGCCTTTCGTTCGCCGTTATCTATATATATAAAAGAAAGTCGTGTTAGTTACACTATTTATAACTCAAGAACAGCTGTACCGATTTGACTGAAAGTTGGTGAGCAGGAAGCTTAGGGCCAGGAGACGGACATAGGATACTGTTTATCCCGTTCGACAGCGTTCCTGTGTGAGAACGCACGTTTTCGCGTGATTTCGCATGTTGGCGGTCATTGTTGCCTGTTGTAACCCATTGTTGTAACGCCGCACTGATAACAGAAGGCGATAATGATAGCCGCCTTTCGTTCGCCGTTATATCTATATATAGTCGTATTAGTTACACTATTTATAACTCAAGAACGGCTGTACCGATTTGGTGAGCAGGAAGCTTAGAGCCAGGAAACGGACATAGGATACTGTTTATCCCGTTCGACAGCGTTCCTGTGTGAGAACGCACGTTTTCGCGTGATTTCGCATGTTAGCAGTCATTGTTGCCTGTGGTAACCCATTGTTGTAACGCCGCACTGATAACAGAAGGCGATAATGATAGCCGCCTTTTGTTCGCCGTTATCTATGTATATATAAAAGAAAGTCGTGTTAGTTACACTATTTATAACTCAAGAACGGCTGTACCGATTTGGCGGAAAGTTGGTGAGCATGCAGCTTAGGGCCAGGAGACGGACATAGGATACTGTTTATCCCGTTCGACAGCGTTCCTGTGTGAGAACGCACGTTTTCGCGTGATTTCACATGTTAGCGGTCATTGTTGCCTGTTGTAACCCATTGTTGTAACGCCGCACTGATAACAGAAGGCGATAATGATAGCCGCCTTTCGTTAGCCGTTATCTATATATATATAAAAGAAAGCCGTGTTAGTTACACTATTTATAACTTAAGAACGGTAGTACCGCAAGGATAGTACAACAACAAGGAGTGCAACAAGGATAGTACAGTTTCTCACAGTGAGTGCGATGCGAAAAAAAGACGGAACCGACTGTTAAGGCGGAACAGAGTTCGCCGGGTCAGCTAGTCTATATATATAAAAGAAAGTCGTGTTAGTTACACTATTTATAACTCAAGAACGGCTGTACCGATTTGGCTGAAAATTGGTGAGCAGGAAGCTTAGAGCCACGAGACGGACATAGGATACTGTTTATCCCGTTCGACAGCGTTCCTGTGTGAGAACGCACGTTTTTGCACGTTTTCTCGTGATTTCGCATGTTAGCGGTCATTGTTGCCTGTTGTAACCTGCGCCTGATAATAAAACAAAAAATGTCGTGTATCACAAGGTACTTAACTGAAGAGTGCAACCTATGCACCAAAATACAGGAACAATAATGAATGATTAATCTACTTAATTTTTTATTTGTATTTTCTAATAAACAATTTAACTTAATAAATTCAAAAATCTGCTTATTTATTGCCTTTAACAGCCGGTCCCTATGATTACAGCTTTGTATTTCTCTCTTAAACAAAAATCAATTCCCAAAAAAACGCTCTTCTAAGAAATAGATTTTTTAATTATCTATTTAATATCAGAGCGTTTTTTAATTCTTCTTTGTTTGAGAGAAAAACACAAATCTGCAATTGCTTTATTATCACGGGTGCAACAAGGATTGTACAGTTTCTCACAGTGAGTGCGACGCGAGAAAAAGATGGGACCGGCTGTTAAGGCGGAACAAAGTTCGCCGGGTCAGCTAGTATATATATATATATATATATATATATATATATATATATATATATATATATATATATATATATATATATATATATCACGAAATCGGTGGAACCGACAATGGCGCTGATAGGTGACACAGATAGCTTACATACTCACAGCTCCTGACATTACAATTTCTGACCGAAGAAATCGAATAGGCTACTTAGAAATACCGTGGAGAACATTTATTGCATCTCGTTATTATTTTTTTAAGTAAGAACCATTAAAAGCTAAGAAATCTGTGAAAATACTTCAAAAATAACGGGGAAAAGAAAAAAAGGACTCCATTAGTCGAAAGCGACGAAAAATGCAGAAGAAATGTCATATGAAATGTGTGATTTCCCTTTGTTATAACAATTTTCATGTCTATACTAAAAATAATTGTTCTAAAGTGAAAAGAAAAAATGGCTTTTCATTAAAATCCGCCCTTTAGTAATTACATATTCGGGTAAAATGTAAAAAAAAAACGTGAATATATTCGAGATGCTTACTTCTACCTGTATATACGGCAAACTTTATCGATAGAAAATGTAAAGTGATGGCAGTTATTAGATTGTTGGAAGTCTCCTCCTTTAGAGAGGCAGCGTTGATTTATTTGAAATATATTTAAAAAAATAATTTTTCGAAGCTTAGCTTTTATTAATTCTCTCTTGACATTTTTTTAACCGTCTCATGAAGATCTATGGAACAAATGCTCTTCCAAATACGTATACGATTGATATCTATGATAATACACATATTTTGATGTCTTATACCTTTTAGTCTACTAAACGGAATACAATATTTCAGGAAGGTGTTAAAACAAAAAAATTATAATATCAAATTGTAACTGTATTTATTGTTCTATACTTCCTCGCAAGCTTTAACTTAATGTACACAGTGTGTAATCTCTGTCGGGATGTTAATAATGTGTCGGAACAAAATGATCAGTCACCACTTCACTGGAAAAAGACAATGAGTAAAATACCTCAATACACTCTCAACTGATGTGAAAGCAAAGTGACTCTTGAAAATCGCATTACATATCTTAGAGAAAACAATTCTTTCATAATGATTCGCAAATGATGACTTCACTCACTACGTGTTGCAACGAAGAACAAAGCAAACCGAATGCAAGAAAGACACGCACCCATCCACCACGATGAGCGTTTAGGAACAATGTCGCGATACCTCACACTTTTCCCTTCACCCACGACCTCTCGTGGAAACCTCATTCCACAGGTGCCATCGATTACGCAAGCCACGTGACAGGTTGTTCCCGACTGTGAGAGGTCTCTCCATTGCACCGCAGTCATTCCTCTGAGAGGAAATTCCCTTCAGGACGTCTCACGAACTGGCTTCGTGCTACAAGATCTTTTATGAAGATCAGGATAATACTTGTCCTGCCCAAATTTGGAAGAGATTTCTGGGATAACGTTCTTCCATGGAGAACAAAACAACATCAGGGGAATCCTTGAAAGGGTGTTTGCAGCAAAAGACCCTCAACTTAATCTCATGGCTCGTGTCGGGATTCTTGGACTTTGAAGTTGCCGATTAGAATGAACTTCTGGAGAAGTGTGTTAGTAGTGATCATCGCATTTTACGCATTTATTTCGTTTTTAAAATAGGCGGAAATATCATTCTCTTTATTTGCGTTCTTGAAATTCACGATAAAAATCTATTATCTAATTGAGAAAATGTTTCTTCATTGTCTGTGCATTTTACGTAAAATTAATATTCAGCCAGTAGTTTTGTCGTTGAATACATATACTATATAGTTATCGGACATATCATTTACTATTTTATATATCAGTAGATATATAAAAATGCAAACTTGCGGATGTCTGTGAGGTGTGCGAAGAAATAAAGTTGTGTACACATGGCTATGGTTTATTTTGATCAGTTTCCATCGCATTGAGGAAGTGTTGACCTTGAGTGTAATCCAGTTCACTGATCGTTCGTTCTCACGCTGGATTCGATGACCATCTAATCCGATTCCTCCACCCAATGCTCAAGCCTTTTTTCAAGAAAAAATTGCAATTGGAGATGCGACCGTCGCTTCCCCAATTAAAACGACTGGACACCTGCTTGACCACCAGTCACGAGGTAGGCTAGATGGATACGCAGGGAAGTTCATTGCGACGAGGACAAATGGATGCGGAGGTCTGTTGGCGCGTTGTTGGATTCGCGAATGCCAACTAAAACCTCGCTTGGCCATAGGAGAGTGGTTCGGTTTCTTCAGACCTCACCTATCTCTCGGTATCCTTGGGGATATCTGGACAGGGGCTCTGTTCATTCCGATATCATTCCGCTCTTCCCTCAGCCAGGTCGACGCTATGAACTCGAGTAGTTATTGTTCGAAACACACTGGAATTTTCTTGGGTAAAACTCTTCTTTTGAAAATGTGAGAGCACACTAATATGCTGCCAAAAACCTGTAGACTTGTTGTACATACTTACATTTTTTTATGTAAGAGCTTTGTGAAACAGTAAACTGTGTTCTTCAGTTTTTGAACTTCCGTACGTACTTGCGAGTTATTTTAATTCTACGCGGTTTTAATTGCAAGCATACAGCAGCACGCGCATGGGTCGGTGAAACAAAGCTCCTTTCTGACTCCTGTTTCGTCCCGCTTGAACCTCGAATATGTCAAAATATCCCAAAACAAGCTTTTGTCTCATGTCAGAGGTGATGCTGCACTGAATAAGGTTAGTGTACTTAATGAGTTACGAAGTGTACTTAGTAGTTTATGCCGTTCAATTTTGATAAATCCAACATATAAGCATCTAAATCCTTAATATTGCGAGTTTTGTTAATTGTCATTCACTTTTTTCCTGTAAGAACTGATTTCTGTCACTCAAACCTTTGAAATACTTCATAACACGAACTTACTACCGGCGTATGTGGCTCAGGGCCACTGATGTCACTGCAGTGCCTCTGACCGGGAGGTCCTGGGGATCGAGTCCAGACGGCGGCAGGATTTTCGACACTAGCTACATAGCTAGGTCGTATTCAGCCGCTGTCGGGTGGAGAGTTTTAGCGCCCGGCTGCTCTGATCGATAGTTCACCGAGGTTTTTCTGATCAATATCAGGCGAATGCCGGAGCAGTACACCGACAAATGACTCACGGACCGCACGCGACCTTCCTTTTCTCTTCCTTGTCCGATCCTCTCCCCGTACACGTACATCCGCCTGCCGAGAGGCCGGTCGGAAGCTTAAACGGTGCCCTGCTCGTGGGAGATACTACCTGGTTGGGTTAACCCCCGTCAGTCGACAGATAGTTCGGCGCCGTATCTCAACCACCTCCTGCGATAAAACACATGCACTACACTTAAGATACTAATGACATTAGCAGTTGACGCACCCGGAATCGAATCAATCTATCAAATCAACACGAACTTAATATTTTTTGTGTAGATTCGAGGTATGAAAATTACTCTGCATACATAATATAAATATTTATTATTATTATTATTATTATTATTATTATTATTATTATTATTATTATTATTATTATCATAATCATCATCATCATCATCATCATCATCATTTACTACTATTCTCTGTAGTGGCAGCAGAGATCGTGTGGTACTCTATGAATAAAATTTCTGGATATAAATGGTATCAATCACAATAGTACGAGTAGGCTATATAAATTTACTGTGTAGAAAAATCAGCCATTCAGCCAATTCAGCCATGAGCTGAATTTTCTATACAGTAAATGCATATAGCCTGCTATTGTGATTGATACCACTTATATCCTGAAATTGTAATTACTATTATTATGATTACTATTATTGTGATTTTTCTACTTTGCGGCGCGGGGTGGGGATGGGGGCGGGGGCGGGAAGGGGGCGTGACCCGGGGGCGCAGGTCGCTCTGCGTCAATCAGCCTCTCCGCGGGGGGAGTCACGCGCCGTTCGCCGTGCGCCGTGCGCCCAGGGCCTCCAAACCGCCTCCATCGGGTGTCCCGAAAAGGCCACTCTCCAAAGAACATACTGCACCATTGCATTCAGAAGATCGCAGGATCTGTGGGATATTTTTGGTGAAAATTAGTACATTTTGGCTTGTTCGAACTCTGTTGTCAGAATTACAATATATAAAAACAGTTTTCCAATCCGACTTGTGGAAAAAAAATGAAGGGTAAAATGGCATAGTTCCATTTGCAGTTTTACAAATTGTTATAAAAGCTTCTGACTTTCAAAGTTACCTGTAAAATTTGCTCAGTCAGACAGAATTTTATCATTCTGAGGCTGCCAATATGCTTTCAGTTTCGTTGCATGCTCAAACGCCACACTTGCTTTTCGCAAATATTCTAATATAAGCTGGTTGTCTATTTACATAGAATTTTTTGTTTCATCGAAGATGTTGTTTTCAAGTAACGCGCGCGCGCCGAACAGGGCACAGAGATGTCTTTTTTCGAAGAAACTGATTTGATCAGGAAGAAGAACTCATATATTCCGTTCGTGCTGTTTTACCACGAATTCATCTACAAGCTGCAATTAAAATGAGTGTGTTTCATTGCTATGACGTAGAATATTAAAATCGCTTTCTAAAGCATTGAGACCTCAATAACTTTGATACTTGAATAACTCAACTTTGATAAATGAAATAATTTTACAATTTAGACATCTCATATTTTCCTTTAAACACCTTTGTTCTTTTGTAAAATACACATTTTGTCAAAATATTAAAATTTAGATTTTATTATTTTCGCCTTAAGCTTTGACTAATGGAAAGAGATATTATTTTTTTATATGTTCACTAAATAATTAAAAAAACTGGTTATCAATAGGCAGTTACACATTCATTATAATTTACCAGAATATGTTTACATTTTGGAAAAAACATGATATCAAGAAATACGTTACTGTTCTGTGTGAAATATATTTGTATAAATGCGACTTCTTTTCATCGGAAAAGCATGTATTACAAAACTTCTTTCAAAAGATTTTCGTTCAATTATAGTATATTTACTAGTCAGACATGCACAGAAATTACAAATTACTCTTTGGCCGCATGTGGCCTTCCAACTATGATTTACAGACCCTTGCATCAGGAGGGCAAAGTTCATCACGAGTTCGTTAGTGTCATTACGATTTTTCGCTCTCGTTTCATTTGATTTGACCGCTTCTTTTGTATTCAGCTTCTTCGAAAGCAAGGGTCGCGATCTTTCCAGTCGACATCCTGGTGCATCAACCTCAAAGAATTGCTGAGGATTTATGCGGGCTTTATTCGGTCTTCACGCCTGTGATGGTTTGGCGGTTCATTTGCTTTGCAGTTCACTTCCGGGAATTCAGACGAGATTGATGCATCGGAGGGCATCGACTAATAGAATACAATGAACGTTGAAGGTAGCCCACATTGGTGGGGATATTTAAGATTTTTGAATTTTGCAACAATGTAAATTGATTTTGTAATATTTCCAAAATATGCTATCTGAAAATTTGAATTTATCCAAAGAAAGTGAAGGTGATTAGAATGATCTCTGCCTATCTGATAATTTTGTGCACACTTTGTGCGAGGTAAAAATCGTCTTGAGTAACTGGGCTGGTGACGAGCAAAGTGCCAAGACACGTAACTCGCCGCCCGCTATCCTCTTGGTTATATTCGCTCCTGGGAACTTGCCACCTAGGTGTCCTTCTGCGAGGCTTCTCTTGCGTGATATTTTATCGCCCCTCTACGATCTCCGGTAATGTATGCGTCCTCCGTGGGCGTGCAGGATGCGCTAATCTGGCGAGCAAATTCTCTGTCTTTGGAAATCGCGCGGCCGCGCCCGCTACATAATGCATAGCGCGGGCGCCGGGGCGCCGTAAGATATTCCGCGCGCGCCCTGGCGATTTGAATGCCCCCGGAGGCGGTCGCCAGGCGACGCTGCGCTCTTGTTGCCCACCCTGCACCCAGAGAACATTCTAAACTGTCGTTATTGTTCTTGTTTTGTCTCGTTCCCTTCCTTTCTCTTTCGTTGGTTCATTCTCTCTCTGTTTGGTTACTTTCTTGTCTCTTGTTCTCTCGTTTTCTTTTACTCTATTTTTTATTACGGTCTCATTTCTCTGTCTTACACGGGTTCTTCCCTGCAGGCCTTTGGTGTAGGTTCTGAACTTTGCTTGTTCTTATTTTATATTGTTCCCTACATCAGAATCTCCTTCTTTCTGTCTCTTCGCTCTCACTTTGTTTCCTCTCTTATATATTTGTCTTCCGTTTCCTTTTACTCTTATTTTGTATTATTGCCTCGTTTTCTATGTTGTGTATGTATATGTGGGTTCTTCACTGCAATGTTTTATCACATTCGAATTCAACGCAATTTGTGGGTCATCACTAGTACGATACAACTTGTTATAATTAATTTTTCTGTAATAAAATGCTTGAGTTGAAAGTGAGAGGTTTGGATATTAAGCGAACAAATGTAATCGGCATGCTTCTGTGGACAAAAAAACAACAATAAAAACAATAAAAACGAGAGGTTAACATTATCTAGCAGTCAGAGAAGTTTAGATTTTCTTCTCTCTCTCAATGACTTGATTGTAATATAATAAAGTGTAATTAACTCACATTTTGTCATATTTTACTTTCTACTACAGAAAACATGTTCAAATATGCGATAATGTAACAAAAAAGTTGTGTGGAATTATCTAATGCATTAAAACAATGAGTAACCGAGTCTCCATCAGTCTGAAAATAATCTAGAAACATGTGTGCTAAGATACAGAGAATATCATTATAGTGTTACTGTAGAACCAATTAAGCATTAAAGTAAGAAGGAAGAGATTCTCCTTAATAAGTATTATAAAAACTTAATAAAAAGAGCAGGAAGAGAACTTCATTGTTATCCTTAAATAGCCAGTAGGATCACGAAGCATAATTGAGCATTTCATTCGTAGAAACACGTAACGGTATGCCTGTCAGGTTTCGCTGGCAATTGCTGACAGACGCACGTGGTTATTTCCCATACGGACTTGTAAACGCAGACAGGAATAGTGTCGTTCAGCACGACCTCCGCGTTTAACGGACTTTAACTCATTTACGACAAGCGCGCGGTCAGCGCAGTTGCTGCGGCCACGCGCAGACCGAGGCGCGCGCCTCGTGCGGGGAGCGCACGCGCACGCCACGCGCACACCACGCGCACCTCCACGCGCACGCCCACACGCACATGTGCGCCAAGACCTTCTCAGACGCACGCCGTGCGCCAACGAGGCGCTTGCTCCCGGCACCCCGCGCCCACCACCAACACGTGAGGTACATCAGGTATATGTATGGAAACATTCAACGAAATTCAACGACGTTTCGATGTTGACTCATTATGAAAGCTTCAGGTCTCATATTCCTGAAAGAAACTGTTTGATTTTAAATTCGGAGACAAAGTTTAAAATTTTGAATTTCAAAATTACTTGTTTAATGTATTTCAGTTGTTAGTAGCATTAAAAAATTCACAAACATCTATACATCATTTTAGTTTATAATATTCATAATTTTTAAAAAATATTTGTTAATTCCGCAAATTTTCAGTGACGATATACTTTACTTACTCCCGTACTTTGAAGTTACCCTTGTTTGCACTGAGATATGGCAAATTCCTTTAAGCAGATTTAACGATATTTCAACAAGTTTGGAGGGCATAATGCACTCTTGCTTTACGAACTGGGCTATCTGCTACAAAGTCTCGTAGTCGTAGGTTAATTCAAGTCCAATTCAATTCAGTTGCACCTTAATTTCTCTGACGAGGCTCAGGCCATGAGGTTTGCTTTGCCGTCTGACCACCAAAATTCCGCTATGCTCCTTTCACCGTTTGGCAGAGAAAGGTTATCACTTACGCTACGAAACAGGATGTATGAATTTTGCTCCTTTCCGCTTCAGGATCTTTTACATGCGCTAAATAAACATGGGACAGCCGGTTTACTTCTCATTCGAAGAAAGACGTAAGAAAGATTTTTCCGTTGACCCTACGTTTGATACCGACAGATTTTCAACGCCAGCGAAGACGCCGGTTCGGACGTCGCTACTGGATGGGAATTCTCGAGACCGCCTGCTCAAATCCAGCGCTTCCGTAGTTTCTTTGGTCTCGCATTCCTGTAATTCTCTATTGATTTAGGTACATTTCTCTGCTTTGTTTACACTTGTTTTTTGTAGCAAAATATTTAGTACCCTAAAAAACACAAAAATACGTAGAAATGTTACTTAGGACGAGATGAAACGGAATCGTTCTAATGAAAAGTCTCAACCACATGAACTCCGAAGGTGTCGTTGAAACCATCATTAACCATTCATTCGTATTCGTACCAATTAGGTGTACAATATAATACTATATTTCAAATTTTAATTTCTCGTATTTGCCTTCACGTTGTCGTAAAGTAAGAATAAAATGATTAAAACAGAAATAACGAAACGTAAATTTCCCTTCTCACTATTCACAGTACGCCATTGCTCGCCAACCTTGTTAGTCCAGAACCTCTTATACACTGTAAACCTCTCTGTAGCGGCACCATACCTACAATGAGTCTGTCTCTATCGATAAGTCTTCTACAAATGTGTGCGATGACTTAATAATTGATTCATGATTAATATTTTCGTTGACAACGAAGTACACATACGAGTATAACGTATGATAATGAAGCCCATTATCTAACCGGCATTTGTTCCTTTCGAGTACAAAAATTGGACTTTCATTGCTTGCATTCCTTCTCAGGCTAGTAGTATCGGTGAGCAGAGCTCACCTGCCTCTGAGAAGTACGGCTGGACCTCGACCGAAGGGCGAAGAAGGTGGTTAAGATGATTAAAGAGCTGCGGGAGTGCTGTAGACTAATTGGTTTCAGGGACGTTCCCAACCTCGGAGGTGCTCTAAGTCGTTGCCCAGACAAGGGAGCCAGCGCCGTGAAGCGAAGCCACATGCAGTGGGCGGGGCACGGGTAGAGCGACCCCGGCTAGCGGCCCACCCGCGCTACCATCGCCTCGATCACCTCCACATCCGCCAACTCCATTGCCTCTGCTCTCCCCCCCCCGCTCCCTCCCACCTCCCGTCGCCCCCATCGCCACTGTCGTGCCTGTCGCATCTGCCGACGCTACCACCGCTTCCGCAAACCTCTCCGCCATCGTCGCCTCCTCCAACCTGCTCCTCCTTTCCCCGCCGCCCTCTCCCGCGCGGCTCCCGCCTGTTCCACCGACGCCACGCTGCCGCCCCACGGGTTTCCCCCCACCATTCCCGTCCTCGCCCTCGTTGCCCACCGCCCCCACCCCCACCCCCACCCCACGACGGCCCCGGAGTGACTCGGGCGACGCTGCTCAAGCGCCTGCGCCCCCAGGGCAGGGGGAGACGGATCGCGTACACGGCCTGCGCTCGGAACTGCCCCTCCCCAGACCTGCGCGCTGGAATGTAGGCAAAAAATGTGTAAGGCGCGTGTTAAAAGTTATGAACACAAGATGATATGAACTGTTTAGCATGAACATGATGCGCATTATTTATGTTATTACACAAATCTTAACTTCTGTATTAAACGAGGTGGTCGTGTACACATTAACTATGTTGGAAAGTTCGACACAATAAAAACGATGGTCGAGTATCTTTGTGAAGCACTTGATACGCGGAAGAATAATTTCTGTATAATTCTGAACATAAAATAAACTGACACGTTTACTTCACACCAGAATGATGTCCAGATCACTTCCTGTTAATGTCCTTACTTCTTGTGATCAAGTTAAGATTATCAGCGAGGTATAAAATTATCTTGTACAAAAATTTAAAACAAAACATTCACAAATATACAGGACATTGGCGAAAGAAAAAAAAAAATACACAAGTGTTTTGTTAAAAGATATTTGTGCAAGTGAATAACGTAAGCGATCTGAAGAGCCTTCATCGACATTGCAACCGGAGTTATCGGCCTTTTCGTTAAGTAGGAGCTGTCCTAACGATTAAGTTCTTCGAAGCAGAAAACACTAAGACGCAAAACGAGCAAAAGCGCAAGCACGTGAAGTGCGTAGACGCGGTGCACTTGAAGAGATGCCGCCAATTAACCCGCGGGGCGCGGATGACCGTCGCAGCGCAGTCGCGCAGGCAGTCGCAGGCGGGCGTTACGCGCATCGGGGGCAGTCACGAGCGCCCGCGTGGAGCGAGGCCAGTGAGACGTCTTGGCGCTGCACGCGAGGCTGCCCGCAGGCCTGCAGCGCTGGCAGCCTTCTTACGATTGGAGGAACGCAAATGCATTTCGCTGGAAATCATTATGATGTTTAATTACAATCGCCTGTTTCTGTGGAAATGAATAGATTGTGAAAGGAAACGCCTCTTTTATTTAGCAGAAGAATTTGCTATTCCAATTTATCAAAATATCGTGAGTCGAAGAAATACTGTTAAATTCTTGTATATTATGATTTGCAACTATAGATACTGCCTGTGGAACGCTGAAAAGATGCTTTGTGAATTTTAATATTAGTCTAAGAGGTTAAATTTAAGGAGTGAAATTAAATTTCCTTAAATGTGTGAGGTACATTTAAAATATACTTGTAATCCTTACCCTTTTTTTCATGATACATTTTGCAATTTCTTCAATAACTCACATTGAGTTATGTTGATTTTTAAACCATGACTATTTTCTGTCTCGAAAACAAATTACTGTAAAAAGTTCTCCTGAACATGAGTAATATGTAAGGAAGCGTCTCGATACATTTCCTGCCTTTTCCATAAATGGGTATTCACTCGTGTAACACATTGAGAATAAGTTCCGGTATGTTAGTGGTTAATTGAATGCTCTGAGAATTCTTGAGTGAGGAGAAGGCTGAGGTGGCAGAAGGGGCGAAGCGGGAGTCTGTAGCTCGAATGCATGATGCGGTCGCAGTGGTGGAGTGGGCGGGGCGGAGCGGGGTTCGGCCGCGCAGGGCGTTGCCCTTGCTCTGCGGCGAGCGACGCCGTCTGCGACGGGGCAAGGGCGGGGGCGCGGGCGGGGGCGGCCCAAGCCACGAGCCAGCCACCCACCCAGCCGGCCGGCTGTTGCAGCAGTAGCCTCTCGTGCTGTCTACGTTCTCTCGCCGCCCACTCGCGTGCTGCAGAGAGCTGCATCTGCGCGCCAGCCCCTACAAGATGTGCCCCATGCACTGGTGACACCCGCAGCCACGCTCTGCTTTCAAAGACAACTCGGACAAAAATTCCTTTTCTTCAAATCGGACAAATTTTTATTATTCACATGTAAATGAAAAGAAAAATGTCTGGTGCTTCTCATATATTGTAAACTTGTGTAAAACCGCAAAAACGATGCATTTTTAGAGTGACGTTCCTGAATAAATCCGATATTCGAATCCTCATTTCTAAGTAATATTAATAATGTTATATAATTGTATTTCCTCCACGTTACTACTTGTTACTATCTAATTAAGACATTACTTTCAATAGCTATATTTATTGCTTTCATTTTTGTTGTAAATGGGAGCCTCTTAAAAGAAACATTACATCTAAGTGTCTAAACGCTGTAATACGTGTGTCATAAAAATTGAAAATATTTTTTTAAATTTAATTTTATTTTATGTCGCTTTTTAACTACTATGGTCATCAGCGACATCATTACAGATTTACATTAGAGAAATTTTTATGTGACATTTGTACATTCAATTTATCATCAGTCATTAATACATTGAAATTTGCACTAAATATTCACATTACACATGGTCTATGTTTTAAATTACATATGGAAAATATTATCTTAACGTGTATGTGTCATACATACATTCAATAAATTATCAGTTATCAGTAATGTTACATTATATTACATATTTACATCTCTCACATAATTTGTATTTAATTTAGAAAACAATATACTGTCTGTATTTATGCCTTCAATTGGTCATCAAACAATCATTAATATACTTATATTTTACAATACATATATAAATTTGTATTTTGATTTCCATTAGGGATATGCTTGTATCATTAATACTTTAGTTAGCAGTCGAACAGTTTACATATTTACATTAAACCTCTTTACATGTACATTTTGTATTTATATTATATATTACTTATTACATCAGAGAATTTTTATGGGTCACATATACATTCAATTTATCATCAGTCATTACTACATTGAATTTGCACTAAATTTTTGCATTACACATAAGCTATATTTTGAATTACATAATGGAAATATTGTCTGTGTGTGTCATGCCTACATTTAATAAATTATCAGTTATTAGTAACGTTACATTTATATTGCATATTTACATCTCTCACATAATTTGTATTTAATTTAGATAGGAATATGCTGTCTGTATATATGCCTTCAATTAGTCATCAAACATTCATTAATGTGCTTACATTTTATAATACATATATAATTTGTATTTTGATTTCCATTAGGGATATGATTTATATCATTAATACTTTAGTTAGCAGTCAAGCAGTTTACATATTTACATTAACCTATTTACATATACATTTTGTATTTATATTATATTATTTATTCCATCTTATATGGAATTGTACTTATTTATTAACTTCAGGAAAACTATTGTCTGTCTACATCCAGCTTTGGTATTTAAACAGTCTCTAATACTTTTAGGCAGTTTAGATTGGTCTCTTTCAGTTTTTAATTCTTGGCAGTATATAAGAAGGTGCTTGACTGTCCAAGCTGCACCACACTTTTCACATAAGTTTCTCTGTTTTTTTGTAATTAAATGGATATGTGTCAGATTCGTATGACCTATTCTTAACCTGGCTATTGTCACTTGTTCCTTTCTAGAAGTTGGCACTATAACAGACTTCTCAAAGGTTGATTGTATTATTTCCTGCAGTTTATTAGAGTCAATGTTTCTCCAGTGAGAATCCCAAAATTCTTTGATTTTTATCTTAATATATCGTTTAACTTCTTCTTGTGGTAAACTTATTGTGTTGTTTAAAGGTTCATTAATTGCATTTTTGGCTTCTTTATCGGCTTCTTCGTTACCTTGAATTCCCTGATGGCTTGGTATCCACACTAGTTCTATACTATAGTTGTTAGTCATTAGCCAAGTAATTAATTCTCTAATTTCCTTTATTAGTAGATTTGAGTTACTGGTGTTTGTTATGGCTAAAAGTGCTGATTTAGAATCTGAGAAAATTACATGTTTAGTTTCTATTCTATTGTTACTTATTATTTGTAAAGATTGAAGAATAGCTATCGCTTCACAGGTATATATAGAGAGGGTGTCATGTAATCTGAATCTGTATGTTTTATTATTTGTTACTATTGCACATCCTCTTCTCCCATTCATTGCTGATCCATCTGTGTAATAGGATTTGTAATCATTGTACTTTGTTTTCATTTCTAAAAATAAAATTCTAAATATTCCTTTGGGGGTGTTACTCTTCTCATACTCTGCTAGATCCATATTTACTTTTATTGTGATGTTACTCCAGGGTGGTAATGTAGGCTTCTTTTTAGGTAGTAGTGAGGGGATGGTCATATTCAGCTCTTTAGTATAGAGAGATGCTCTAATATATAAAGGCTTTGGTAATCCTGGATGTGCTAGATATTCTGCTTCTGTGGTATTTCTCTTCCAAGGATATTTATGAATATCCTGATTATTTGCTAACATCTTGTTTGCATATAGAATTATTTGTTCTTTTCTTCTTAGCTTAAGAGGTATCATGTTAGTCTCAACTAATATACTGATAGTGGGACTTGTCCTAAATGCACCAATACAGTGTCGTAGTGCAGTATTTTGTATAGTTTCTAGTTTATTAATTAGGTCTCTTCCAGCTGAGTCATATAAAATGCATCCATAATCTAATTTTGATCTTATTATGGCTTGGTATGTTTGTATGAGGCATTTTCTATCAGAGCCCCACTGTAATGCAGATAGGGCTTTTATGGTGTTGATTCTTCTAAAACATTCAGTTCTTAACTTGTCAATATGGATCTTCCATTTCATCTTCCTGTCAAAAGTCATTCCTAATATTTTAATAGCTGGAACACTTCTAAGAATATTGTCATCCAACTTTAGAGTCACCCTTTTTTCTTCTTTCTTCCTAGAGAATATTATATATTCAGTCTTTGTTTTAGAAAATTTAAAACCAGTGTTGTCAGACCACTTTTGGAGGTTGTCGAGGGTGTTTTGAATGAGTCTGGCTGTGTGTTGAATATTTTTTCCAGTGCAAATTATGGTTAAATCATCTGCAAATAAAAATCCCTTAACCGGTTTGTGGATTGTTTGAAGCACTTCATTAATACTGATCAGAAACAGAATAACGCTTAACACAGAACCTTGTGGCAGACCATTTTCTATTTGCACTGGTTTAGAGAGAGTTTTATTGATTCTGACTCTAATACTTCTGTTGCTCAAAAAGTTCTTAATAAATGCTAAAATATTTCCTTTTAGATTAAGATTCTCTATTATTTTAAGTACTCTATGTTTCCAGACCATTTCATAAGCCTTCTCTATATCAATGGCGACTGCAATTACATGACTTTTGTTTAAAAAGGCTTCACATATCTCTGCTTCTACATTTATTAAATAATCCATTGTTGAATGTGATTCCCTAAAGCCAAATTGAAGAGGTGCTAGCATATTATGTGCCTCCAGGTACCATCTAACTCTTCTACTGATAATTTTCTCCATGATTTTACACAAATTGCAGGTAAGTGATATTGGTCTGTAGTTGGAAGGTGAACTTGGCACTTTGTCAGGTTTTAGAATGGGAATTACAGTAGCTTCTCTCCATGTATCTGGAAATTCCTGTCTTTTCCATATAAAATTATATATTGCTAAAAGGTATTTTAGTGCTTTGTCTGTAAGTTGTTTTATCATTAAATTAGGTATACAG
>BLKR01016861.1:0-19239 GCA_011170035.1 Teleogryllus occipitalis
GAAGAGTTAAGGCAATACACAATATAAATATTTGGGAGTCACATCAACAGCAACTGATAGAGACGGAAAGGATGTAAAAAATAAAAATATTCGAGGAAAAAGTGTTGCGGAAGTCAATGATTTCAATAAAGGCAAAGAAGCGTGTGTTTATGTATGTATGTATGTATGTGTATATATATATATATATATATATATATATATATATATATATATATATATATATATATATATATATATATATATACACACTTTATAGAGAGTAATACTCTAAGGTACACTATCAAAAAAGCAGAGACAAACTTCAAACAGAACAAACATTATGTTCTGACGAAAACAAATACCATCGAATCTTTCAAAGTACATCTTCTTCCAGACCAAAGCATAAGAACGCTATATGAAACAAGATTGAGTATAAAATCACAATCTACACCTACTAATAATAACATAAATGAGGAATGGAGAAATATTAAACATATATTGACCAAAGCTGCATTTGAATCATTAGGTAAAAGGAAGTATACAGGAAGGCAGCTTAGAGTTTGGGACGATATCTTTTAATATGTTTCAAAATATGGATATATGTTACGAGTTGTAAAATCACTTTAACCACGTGTGTCATCCACCCTGTATCACACAGCCTTAGAGTAATTCATTTTATTTGAATTCAAGTGTACAAATCAATTATGTACTATCTTACATTAAGGTCTGTGGTAGATGATGCGGGAGACGGAAGTATTTTGTTTACTTTGTCACATTTACAGTTTTATCTGAACATTTGGGCATAACTTTAGGCACTAGTGTTAAAAACTGAACTTTAAGCACGCTGCCCATACTCAAAAAGTAACCGTTCTCAGAAGGGCCTGTCCCAAAAATATTTTTAAAAAATACCTATTTGTCACTGACTCACAGTTACAACATAGAACAAAGAAAAAACAATCATCAGAAATGACTAATACGTTTAACACAAGTAAAAGGCAGAGAAGTAATTGAAAAGGAATCGTGTTTCTTTCTAACTGCAGTACCGCGAAAACAATGTACAATATCAAAACGACTGTTTTGAGACAGCCCGAATACATGTCGTCGCTGAGTCTTTCCCCGCGCAACGAAATTGATTCCGTGCTCGAATCCAAACAGACAATTACACAAAGAGCAAACACAATTAAAGAAATCCGTTCACGATCGAGTGACCCCGTGAAGGAGCTCGTGAGGCGGCCAAGGAGAGGAGTGCCAGAGTTGCGCGGCGCACCGCGCCGCGCCGCGGGCGCACAATCACCAGACAGGCGATTAGGCCCAGTTTAATCACGTGTTGATGTCAAAGCGAATTAACCCCGCCAGGTCGCGGGGAAAGGATGGAGGGCGGGGGGGGGAGGGGGAGGGGCATGGAACGGAACGCGGAGCGGGTGGCGCGGCGCACGGCCGGCGCCGCAATTACCCGGTGCACCCGAAAAACAAAACAAAAAAACGACCAGTTGTGCTTACGCTTCAGTCCGCTAGTGCAGCCTCATGGTTGGTTGGTTGTTAGTGATCCCGGGCGCGTCAATTATCGAGGTAATCAATCCAATAAGGGTAGTGCATGCTTTTCCTCAGGTGGTGGTGATCTTCCCCCGTTGGATGGCGAGATCCGGCGCCGACCTAACGTCGGCAAACGGGGTTTCCCTCAACCACGTATCTCCCACCAGCACGGCGCTGACCCAGCTGGGACAAGCTCTAAGCTCCCGACATGTGTGGTAGTGTAGTGCACGTTAGTGTGTGTGTAAGGGGAGAGGATAGGACAAGGAAGAGGTAAGAAAGATCGCGCGCGGACCGTGGCCAGTTTGTTAAGGTACTGCTCCGGCATTGGCCAGGTGTTGACCGGAGAAATCACGGAAAACTACCGATCAGAGCAGTCGGCCTCTAGAATTCTCCACCTACCGGTAGCTGACAAGCTAGTGCCGAAAATCCTGCCACCGTCAGAACTCGAAGCTAGGACCTCCCAGTCAGGGGCACTGTAGTGGCATCAGCTGATGCACTGAGCCACCGCTCTCGGTGCAGCTTTATGACGAAGGAGGTGAGCTGCGAGACTCGCTATTGGGGGCGTAGGGCGAGAAGGTGGGATGAGCAGAAAGTTGTGCGTGATGATGGCGGCGAAGGGGTGAGGATTGCGCGGAAAGAGTGATTGATAGATCGATTAGTGATTCCGGGCGCGTCGACGGCGAAGGTCGTTAGTTCCGTAAGTGTGGTGCATGTTGTTATCGCAGAAGGTGGCGGTGCTCTTGCCCCGCTGGATGGCGAGATCTGGTGCCAACCTACGTCGGTTTGCGGTGATTTCCCGTAACCCGGTCTCTCCCACTAGCGAGACACCGCCCCAACCGAAACAAACTCTGCTCTCCCGACTGATTTCCCGATAAGTATGGCAGTGTGGTCATGCGTGTGTGTGTGTGTGTGTGTGTAAGGCGTGAGGAAAGGACAAGGAAGAGGAAGAAACTACGGAAAATTACCGATCAGAGCATCTGGCCGCTAGAATTCTCCTCCAGACAGCGGCTGAATTCGATTGAGCTATGTAGCTAGTGCCGAAAATCCTTTCACTGTCGGTACTAGCACTGCAGGACCTCCCAGTCAGGGACACTGCAGTGACCTCAGTTAATGTCCTGAGTCCCTTTTCCGGTATAAAAAGAGTGAAAGTGATGTAAGAGCAAGAAATGAAATGTGGAAGACTGGAGACAAGAGACACTGGTTGTAGAAAATAGGTTTGCAGAGATGAAAGAATAAGGCATGAGGTTATTTGTAGAAGTGCCGTTGAGCTTCTACAACAATGATACTAATACCATTTATCGTTGACCAAGAAAGACTGAAAGGTGTAAAACGCACTTGCAGTTTCAAGAGATCATAGATGACTTCTTCTCTCACCGACAACTACGATGGTTGCGCCGTCAAAGAGGTTTGTGAAATTTTATTGACTATAAGAACATTGAGCAATATGTTCTCAACTGATAATGCTGTTTCTGATGAATATAATAATGGTGGAGATTGGAAAGATTGGTGATGAGATATTGATGCAGTTGTAGCGGTGGTAGCCGTTATAGTGCATATGGTGATGCTGCTACAGAGTATAAAACTGTTTCTTCAGTCTGTGTATGAATGTGATCTTTAAACGAACCGCGGTATTATTAGCACTGGACATAGGTGCATCGTTGAAGAAGAGCAGCAGATTCAAAAGTTTTTAAAATTATTGAAATGATTCTTAATCACTAATGTGTGGTTACGAAGGGTACTGAGCTTTCATCTTTACGTTTCCTTAATTTATCCTCTAGCTAGAATCGCAAAGTAGATCATTTTGTCATTAATCTTATTCTGTACCCTCTTCACAATATGTGCATAATTTTAAGAACTAAACTTTGGAGGTGATAATCAGGTATATTGTAGAAATGTGGGTCACATTAACGTGAGATGACAATTATTGCAAACTTATGTAACTAAATGGCAAAAATGATTTTATTTCAAGGCAAATAAAATTAAGACAAAAGTAATGGGAAGCCGTCGCTTACTTCAACATTTCTTGCTCAGTGTAAATACTTAACAACCATTCATTATTAACAAAAAAATTCGTGGTGTCATTTAAAGACATAAAATTGAGGGATCATTGCATCGTGGAAGAAATCTCTGCATTTAATATAAAAGTGTAGAACAGGTTCGAAAATTCTTGCGATTTTAAAAATTTCAGAGGCTACAATGAAAATCAAAAGTATATAGGTACGTATATATTCCAATAGATATCTAGTACGTCGGGAACTAAATTGTGAGTATTTTCTCTCTGCTTGCACCAATCTTATTCGTCTTCGAAACAACTTTAATAGACATTAGTTTTGAATTGAGTGCAAAGTTAGAGCTTAAAAGAACATTAAACATAAATTTTGAATCAAAATTCGAGATTGTATTGTTGTGTTGAGATGATTCTAATTCTACACTACAGCGTGGGGGGGGGGGGAGGGAAGTAAATAGACAAATATAGAACGCAAACTCTGTGTCGGAATCTGAATGACAGGAAATACAGCCAGAGAAATAGAGTGCAATGAAATACTACTAAAAATCTGAAATACGTCAACATAAAAGCTGTTACTTTATATCAAAATATATCTCGAAAACATGGAACGTATTGAACATTTAAAAACCTTTGATTTTTAGAAAATACTCCAAAACATGTCTGTAATAAAGAGACGTCTGCTCGAAACCGGGGCAGAAATAAGACAGAGCGGAAGTTTTGTAGTGTTTATATTTGTCTGGTTAAGTATTGTAAATTACGAATTCAAAATGTATTGCAGGTACAAAGGTTTCAGTGCGTTTCAAAAAATAATTGAGGTTACATTTTGTACAGAACATTAGAATCATCAATATATCGCATGAACTGTGGCGTATAGAGATAATAAATTCAGATCTCAATTAAGAGAAACTGTTAATTAATGTCTGTTGACTGATGAAACGATTTTCCTCCACACTCTTGACGTTCAATATTCATTCCATGTCTTCAATCTCCGGAGGATTATGATGATGGTTATAATGATGATCATGCTGAATACGTTAACATGAAGGTGAACAGGAAAATAAAGAAGATATTAAAGGTCTGCACATGTGAAAGTCTCGAAAGAGATACGAGGACGCTCTACTCCCCCTTTGTACACGGAGAGGTGGTTCAGGGCATCAACTGATGTCATTGCAGTGCCTCTGACTGGGAGGTTCTAGGTTCGAGGCCCGATGGTGACACACTTTTCGACATTAGCTAGATATTGGTCCGTTACTATTGGTTAGAAACTAGCCGTTTTTGTGACTTCCAGACAGCAGAAAACTGATGATGATGGCTAAGCCATCGAAAGCTGTTCTTATTGAAATAAGTAGTTTTGTTGACAATGACAACGCCTTCAATCATTTCAAACCATCAGAAAGCTAGGTCCAATTCATCAGCTATCTGGAGGAGAATTCTAGCGGCTGACTGATCTGATCGGTAGTTTTCCGTGGTTTCTCCGCTCAAGATCAGGCGAATACCTGGGGTAGTATCCTAGCAAACGTATATTACGGCGCGATCTTTCCTTCCTCTTCCTTGTTCTTTCCTTACCGCTCACTTAATTACACACACTCACACACACACTTATATGCACTACATTACCACGCACGTCGAGAGCCCAGTCGGCAGCTTGGAGCTTGTCCCGACTACGGCGGTGCTCCGTTGGTGGGAGATACCTAGTTAGGGAAACCCCCGCTAGCCGACAGGTAGGGTGGCGCCGGATCTCACCATCCAGCGGGGTAAGATCATACCCACCTTCCGAGGAACATACTCTACACTTGCCGGACGAATTGGCTTAGTAGTTGACGCGCCCGGAATCATCAATCAATCAATCAATCAATCAAAATCCCTGTTTGCCGGCTCCCTCCACTCGGAGGCGGGTCGGCTGGCGAAAGGAGGAGCTGGAGGAGGGGTGAAGGCAGGGCGGGGGAGGGCGACGACGCGTCATAAACGCAATTGTTCGCTCACGACGCGACGGCGGCGGCGGCGGCGGCGGCGGCGGCGGCGGCGGCGGCGGCGGCGGCGGCGGCGGCGGCGGCGGCGGCGGCGGCGCTGCTCCGAGCGCGCGCGCGCGCGCGATTGAGCAATTACAGACAGCGGCGGAGCGCCGCGCGCAGAAAAAGAAGGCGACGCGCGCGCGCGATGCCGCGTCGAGGGCAACGTGCGAAACGAGCGGAACGACTCTGCGCCGAGAAAGTTTCACCCATTCAATCGCCTCTTTTTGCCCGCGCACAGTGCGATTTTTGCGCGATTTACGCGGGCCAAACTCTCGTTCTGATTCATGATTGATTGACTAGTGATTCCATTTAACCAACTGTTAAGGTTATTAGTTGATTGATTAGTGTTTCCGAGCTAGTCGACTACTAAGGTTATTAGTCCGTAAGCGTAGTGAGTGTGTTTATCACGGGAGGTGCTGGTGATCTTCGCTCGCTGGATGGCGAGATCCGGTGCCAACTTACACGTCGACATGTGGGGGTTTTCCACAACCAGGTATCTCACACTAGCGGGGCACCTTCCTAACTGGGACAAGCTCTACGTCTTCCGATTATGTGGTTGTGTAGTGCATGTGAGTGTGTGTGTAAGTGAGGGTTGAGAATAAGACAAGGAAGAGAAAGAAAGATCGCGCGCGGTCCATGGCCCGTTTGGTTGGGAACTGCTCCGGCATTCGCCTGGTGTTGATCGGAGAAGCCACGGAAAACTACCGAAGAGAGCAGCCGAACGCTAGAATTCTCCTCCATCAGCGGCTGAATTCGACCTATCTAGCTGGTGTGCTCGAGTTCCACATCCTACCGGGACTCGAACCCTAGGACCTCCCGGTCAGTGGCTTTGTAGTGACATCATTAATGCCCTGAGGTACCGAAACCGGTGATTGATTCTGCTTAAGAATTTTTTGGTTTCAACTGAAAGGATCTTCCAAGAGCAGGGGACCTCAATTTCTAGCCAACAATAAACTTATGTCCCTTTTGAAATTTCTGCATATTTATTTAAAGTTATGTTACGAAGTCTTGAAATGAATTAAATGTTAGATGTTTTTATTATGTGCTATTCAAGTTTGAATGTGATTGTTTAGTTGCATTTTAGATTGCAGGTTATGTCAGACATTATTAAGCAATCAAATTTAACATTTTTATTTTTGTGTGAACAGATATTGAGAGACAGAGATGTGAACAGTTTATATGATTGTTTCTTATGAAATTATATCGTCTTCATCGGATGTCAAGATCTTTGAGTGGTATTATAGTTTCCTTAGAGAATTTCGTAAAACATCTGGTATTACTTTGTGTTGGTACGGTAGAGCTTGGCATTCCGCATCGTCTTACAGATAAAAATTTAAATTTCTTCTGGTATGTATTAGTGAAACTCACTAAAACAAAATTATATAATACATATTGAACAAATTGCCACTTATGTTTTGTTTAGGATATTAAGGTCGATTGAAGAAATAAAATTCGCAAAGTAATGCAAAGAAACAAATTTGAGTGTCCCATAAATGTGCGTCCTCCAAATGAGGACACTGGGCGTTAATGGGTTAACCTTTAGGGCTGGGTGTTAATGCGACCTTCAGTCTCTTGAGAGGTATTACTCGTGTATGTTGAGAATATGCAATTCGTACAAGACAAATGTTGGTGCCAGTTGCGAATGACCAAATTCTCGGGTTAAAACAAATTAAAATAAAATCAATCAATCTCGTTCTGTTCAATAAATATTCTTTCCAAACTTTCTCATCTCTTTCTACTCATCGCTTAGGACTAACTCAATGAAGAGATGATATTCCATACTGCCCTGCGTCAATGAAATAAGAGAAAGATTTTCGTCCATCCATGTTGTGAGGCGTTTCCCACTGCTCTTCTCGAACCAGCCAACGCCACCGCCTAATCGATAGTGGTCGACGGTGGATCGTTACAGTGGAAGCTAAGAGCGTTGTCTGAGTCAATCGAACAAGAGCGCCGACTCGGCGATATGAGCGCAAAGAAATGTCGATACTTCATAAAGCAGCCAGAAAGCGCCATTATCTTACCTTGGAGCGGAGCGATTGTGTATTTCATGGCAGGGCCCGGCTCCGAGATTTTATGGGATGACCTTTCTGCACAACAATGTAGTGAAGAGCCTGGAATGAGAAGTGAAATTACTATAAAATTTCAAATGTACGTAAAACAAGTAATTGCGCCAGTTATGAGGCGTAAGTAAGCACAAAGCATTCTTCACAGATTTGGACGGTTTCATTTTAATGGCATTCAATACTAAACACGTTTTTCATCAGATAACAAAATAGTCTCTTATTAACGAATTTGAGTTCTAATAAAATGATTTTATACTTCGGGGTGTCAGTTGCAGTCAAATATTTGTATTTTTTGTTACAAGCTCAAATTTTTTCTGAGTAAACAGTGGTTGTTAAAAGCAAAATAAATATCTGAAATTGCCAAGCTGGGTTGCCGAGGCCGTGGTGTCGTTATGTTATCAGCTCGAAGCTTCGCGTATCCCTTGGGAGAAAATGTTTTGTGAGAGACGCCGGTTATAGCGATCTCGGAAATAGTGAACCCTCCGTTATAGTGAACGTAAGTCATTGGTCCCGTTTTACTTGCATTACAAATAACCATAAATTTGGTTATGAATCTGAACCTCGGCTAAAGTGAACGTAGGAAATTCTACGTTCTGGAAATTAATTTCCTCTTGTAAAAGAATATATCGCCTCAGTGCCACTCATTCCAACACTAGGCAGCTTGAAAAAAATATCATAGGCCGAAGGTCATAATCTAAGAAGTCTCCCCTGAGGTGACGGTAGCGGACCGAAAATGTGGGACCTTACTAATGACCTTACGCCACTCATTTTCACTGCGGAAACAAAGGCCGTGACCTGCGTGAGCTACATCTGGCGACAGCGATGCGTGATTGCTTTGCTTCAGGTATTACTCGATATTGTGTTACTCGATATTCCACGGGACAAAGTGCGTTGAGTTCTACGTAGGCAACAGGATCTAAGCGACTGCCACGACCTGGCGATATCCCCCGTGCCGCACAAAAAAGCGATCAGTTTCATTAGCCGCTTGCGCCATCCCGCTACCGAACGAATCTCGTATGTTATTTGCCGAGTAAAGGGGCTTTAGGTGAGTGGGATGGTGTTCCAACAGTGCAAGAAGTACTGAAGGGTGTCTAGACTGCATTACAACACTTAGACCCAGAGGACAATTCAGAATTAAGAATGGAGAGAACATGAACTAGGGAGAAGGATGTGAAGAAATTACTAATGGAAATGTACGAAGCAAACAATTGGAAATAACTGATTTTAAGGACAAATAAAGATATTGTTATGTTCAGATTGTGCTGTTAATGTGTTTTTCTGTATTTATTTATTAATAAAATCAATCGTTAGGGAGAAATTTGATTTAATTTTGACACCATCGGATATAGTGAACCTCGGGTATAGTGAACCAAAAATGTTAGTCCGCAGAAGTTCACTATGACCGGAGTCGACTGTATGTACACGAGAAACACTGGAAGACAGTAAGACCCGGCAAACCGCGAAGAAGAGAGGAAACGTTAGTTAGGGAATCGACTTCAGATGGAAATGTTAACCGGCTTAGGTGGCTCAGGGCATCAACTGAGGTCAAAGTAGAGCCTCCTACCGGGAGGTCCTAGGGCTCGAGTGCCAACGGTGGCAGGATTTTTGTCAATAGCTGGTTTGCTGGATCAAATTCAGTCGCTGTCTGGGTGAGAATTCTAGCAGCCGGCTGCTCTGGTCGGTAGTTTTCATGTTTTTTCCGATCAACACCAGGCGAATGCCCAAGCAATATCCTGACAAACGGGCTACGGACCGTGCGCGATCTTTCCTTCCCCTTTCTAGTCCTATCCTCATCACTTACACGCATTTACACTCACATGCAATACACTAGCCCAATTGTCGGGAGCTTAGAGCTTGTCCCGTCTCAGCTAATGGCACACTGGAGGGAAATGCCTGGTTGGCGAAAACCCTATGAGCCAACGTGTAGGTCGGGGACTGATCTCGCCATTTAGCGGGAGAAGATCACCGCCATCTCTCACAATAAAAAAAACATGCTTTACACTTACTTGCATTAATAACCTTAGCAGTCCATTCACCAGAATTACCTATCAATCAATTAATCGATCAATCGAATGGTTACAGATTAATCAATTAATTAACAAGTAAACATTCTTAAACAATTGGATTAAGTATTGTTAATAAAGCGTAAGAATTTCATTATCATAAATAAAATAAAGGTAATACAAAAATATTAAATGATGAAAAAAAAGAACACGGCCAAATCACTTCTCAGTTTGAATATTGCAGCATAAACTAATCTACGGTGAAGCACCTTTCACTCATTTGAAATGCTACATATGTAGCTCAGCACGACATATTCAGAAGAAATTCTGTTCAAAAATTTACTTTTAAACTGCTGAATTTTGTTGTTGCCCGTTTGGCAACAGACTTTCGAGCATTCATAGTTATATTACTATATTCCGCAAATAAATAATTGTCAGAATGCGCGGAAGACAACCAACGCACGTAGCAAACTGGAAACCACATCACGCAACGCCTGTCTTCCGGGAGGTGCGAGGCATCAGCCCCCACGTGGCCCGCGCCCCCTGTCGACCGGGAGGGGGAGGGGAGGGGGGACGGCGCGTCGTCCTTTTGTGCCCCCGAGCCCCCCCTCGCGTCGATTGTCCCCCGCGCGCTACCCCCTATTTTGCAGCGGCCCAAATGGGGTCATAATTGTCTACAGACACAAGCGCCGGGTGCGTCATACAGATGCGTCAAAGAATTTCAACAACAGAATGCAGCTCGTAGCCACCGGGGGACAATGCAGTCCTGCGCTAGTTGCAATGTAAATCTCGCACGCATATGCACTCGTGGAAAAGTCTGTTTGTGAAGCTCGAGCCGTAATAATGTGCTCTTATTATAACGTTGCAGTTCAGAAATCATTAGAGCCAGTTTTCTGGTTTTGCGTTTAGGAGGTGTTTTGCGATGCACGTTCGCTGGGGAGAAAGTCAATAGATAGAAGACGAACGTTTCCTGGCACTGTGAGCAAACAACCTTGCAAACAAAAACAACAAAATGCACGAAAACACTTCCGTTGTAGAATACATCCATTGATTGTTTGGAAATTGAAAAATGCTTTGACATGTCAAGGTAACTGTGCCACCAAATTCTTTCAGTTACATATTATAGACAAATGAATAATGCACACTCGGAACAAGAGGGGAACAATTGTTGTAGAAACCGTTACGGATGGAAGCTGTTATCGTGGGGAAACAAATAAACAATCTACAACTCGCAGTAAAAGAACCTTTTGCTACACCAACTTAGCTATTTGACGGCATGAGAAAGCATGAGCAGAAGCTGCAATTGGCTTCGCGTGAAGGAGTGAGTCACAAAGGTTTACGGGCTCTCGAGAGTACAGAAAAGATGAGAAACGCATCTGAATGTCCCCGCCGCCACCGCAACCGCCACTGAAGGAGCAGCATAGGAAATCTGACGCGGTGATCAGCTGGTTCCCTCTCCAAGGAAATTGCAACTCTAACGGTAAACATGGCTGTGGTCAGGGTAACTGCAACAGTGGTAGGATCTACTATTGCTGAGGGTAAACTCGGAGGCAGTTGTGAGAAAATTCATTGGCCGATCCGGTGGCCGAGATAGCTAAGGCAATAGTGTCGTAGTGATCTCGGACCGAAGAGGCGCGGGTTTGAGTCCCGCCTTGGGCATGGTTTTATTCATATTCATATTCATTCTTTCACCCCCTATCATCACAATATCGTTTCATCTTCACAGTTACCTTAATGTTAACCCCAATAGTGGTCGCTAATGACCTAGATGTTCATGCGACTTTAAATTACCCAAGATACAAAATTGGAATTACCAATACCCAAAAACTACGATGTTCAAAACAGTGGCAGGCACTGTTGCGATGGCGACACGTAAAAGGCCATTGGAAGCAGTAGAAAGATAGCTACAGTCGTCACAACCCGAATAAACTCACATGACAATAAAGATGGCGAAACTTGAAGGCGTCATGAAGAAGGTCAAGGACGGAAGACCGAGAAGGAGGCGGTGTTGTTGTATTCACTAAAATCGGTGGCAGTTGTGAAAAAATTTCACGATGAAAAAATTGAAAATATTGACACCCCAGTACTACGATTCCCAAAACAGTGGAAGACTACTATCTACGTATACACTAAATTTAATGCAGAAGGTACATAGCATTTGGAATGACATACCTATGGTTGCGAGAGCGACATTTGGAGGTTAGATTAACGCGATTTATTTAAATAATTTTTTCTTTAATATTTTCTTTCTTCATTAATTATTTAATAGTTTTCTTATTTAGTAGTTACTCATTATTGTTAATTTACACATTTAATACATTACATTTACAAAATCAAAATTCGGACATTTAATTTCGGCTTCCTGAGGTTTGAGGTTAGCTAGGTGGAATTCAGACGCTGCGTGGAGGTGAATTCTAGCCGCCGGCTGCTGTATCGAGCCAATTTTCGACCGCTCTATTCAGCCGGTTTTCCAGACCGGGCCAATGCCGGAACAATCGCGCACGATCTTTCTTTCCTCTTCTTATTCCTGTCCCCGTCCTTTACACGCACATTCCAGCACTACATTACCACACACGTTGGGAGATAAGTGGAGAGTTTAGAGCTTCTCCCGCTGGTGGGAGATACCTGGTTGGGGTAAACCCTGCAAGCGCACATGTAGGTCGGCGCCGGATCTCACCATTCAAGGAAAGAACATTGCCACATTTCACGATTAACATGCACTACATTTACGGGACTAACAACCTTCGCAGTTGACGTGCCCGGCCACGGTCCGCACGTGATCTTTCCTTCCTCTTCCTTGTCCTATCCTCTCCTCTTACACACACACACACACACACACACACACACACACACACACACACACACACACTTACACGCCCTGAACTACCACATATTCCGGGAGACCGCTCGGGAGCTTGTCCCGGCTAGGGCGGTGCCCCGCTGGTGAGAGAGTCCTGGTTAGGGGAAAACCCCGCTAACCGACAGTAGGTCAGCGCCGAATCTCGCCATCCAGCGGGGGAAGATCACCGCCATCTCCCGAGAAAAAATCATGCACTACACTTACGGGACTAATGCCCTAAGTTGTTGACGCCACTAACCAACTAACCAATTGACGTGCCCGGCAACTTGAAATACGCAATCCATTCAACACATTCATTTTTTCACTCCTCGCAGCGCACTGCAGCCTTACCTCAGAGCGTAATCCCGCGCCCCATTTCCGCCGAGCGGCGGAGGCATGTCGGAGCGGCAGCGCGAGGGCGGAAGCCGGGCAGCAGCGTGCGTCGAGGGCGGCCGGTGACTGAAGGCAGCGGGGAGGCGAGGCACGGCGCGGCGCGGTGCCCGCTTCGCGCGCACGGACACGCGGGCCCGGTCTCGCCCCGCGTTGTTGCCACCCCCGGCCGCGGCCTCGGCCACCGCCCCCGCCCTCGCCGGCCCCCGGGGGCCGCGTCATTCGACCTCGCCTCTTAATTTGCCGCCCCCTCTGCGCGCCGACGCGACCCTTCTCGCCGCTGCCGCCCTCTGCCGCACGCGTCTTTGGTTGCGAACGAAAGCTATTGTTGCGTGGGGATGGCGGATTTAGGGATGTCCAGAGTGGGAATGAATTGGGCTTCGGGTCGCGACAACGCGATGAAGGTAAATCTGTTTTTAATTCCCTGCGTCTGAGAATTTATCACCGTACGCTGTTGTTTTAGAGATGTTCTAAAAGAATTGAAGGACTTAGTAGAACAACTTCCACATTTTTTGTGTGAAATTGAGTGCTTTTTTCTGATTTTTTTATAATGCTTTTTTAAAAATTGGATTACTTCTTGTTCAACATTCTTGCCTTGAAAGGCACAAATGCAGAACAAGAAGTAAAAAAAATAAAAAGTAAAAAACAACAACAACAAAACTTCAAATATTGTTCTTTTAGTATGTGTTATTCAAATTCAGTACGGACTTATTATTCAGTACGGACTGGAAGAGTACTGTTTAAAATGTATGAGTTATATTAGGGAAGTCCATGTAAAACCCTCATTATCTCAGAACTATACCAATGTGGTATAGCTCCTTGTTCTACTGATCCTTTCAATTTTGTATTGCACACATTGATTACCTCTACTCGTTATTTCGTAAAGGGCTGCCCACGAGTGGTTTATGGCATCAAGTCTCAAGTATTTTAAACACGTTTTCAATTATTTTAGTGAGACCTCTTTTCCTTTTTAGAACATGCGTCCTACCGAAGTTTTGGGACCCCATGTCAGACGTTATTCTCAATACCGATTAGAGAGCCAAAGGCTGTCGTACTCAGTGCAGTAGACGAGCACATCTAGGCGTCACTAAATCAGAACCAATTACGAGTTACCAGGGTTTAGCTCTTACAAATGTATTAGCAGCGGATTCATTCGTTCCGGTGAGATCTCAAATAAGAGTAGGCCAACAGACTTCAAACGAATTCGCTGACATCCAGCGCTACATGTATTTCAGCTGACTCCAGTACTGTACGTGTATTTTATCTAGAGAAAACGAAGTAAATACGATCCAACAAAGTATTATACAAATGTATGTATTTGGCATTTTAGGACAGATTAATCAGTATTTTGCCAGCAAGCTGCGTTCTCAAGCCTGTACCCTCTTTTTATTTATTATCCACGGCTAGAAATAAAACAGACATATGGAGAGGATGACGTATTTCCTTCACTGAATTAGCCGTATAATTAAACTGCCTGAGCTTTTCTTTCGTCATACAGCTTTAGAAACTGAGACGATTGTAATGGAAAGTTACAGCTCTATTTTTGCCCCAACTGAGAGTCGAAACCGAAATCGCACCAAGGAAAGCTATCTCGCCGTTCTTGAGCCACCCGACGGGTTTAAATATTATATGAATTTCTGATAATTTACGTAATGGTTGAGAGTCTGTTGACAGTCACAAGAATTTCAACGGGTAGTACATTCTTGGAATGTAATTAACTTAAAGAAAACTTTGCTTTTCAGATTTTATTTTAAGGCTTTTACTTAATGGTGATTTCGGTTTAGAAAGTAAGTACAACTGAATAACAACTTTTCCTGAAAATATTTAAAAAAATCTGACATGTGAACGCGCGTAGTATCCAAATACATGAGGCGAACTACGCAACGCGTGGCGAGAAAGGAGATCTTGGTAATTGGAAACATAGGTGGGGAAACATTGTCTACCTGTATTACGGAAACTTAAAGTAGAATCGGTGTTCTGTTACCACAAAACATACAGAAAAAATAATGAAATTGACGGCTGCACTTGGATCTAGAAAACAGGAAATCAATTCGTGCCGACGTCGCTGTCTTGGTCTTTTGTTGAGAGTTCTGTGTGAATAATTCAAATCACGTAGATAAGAAACTTCTTTTCATCAAGATGTAGAAAAGGTTTGAACAGTTCTATAGAATTAGGGCACTGTTGCTAGCGAGCGAGAGGGATGAAGGGTAACTTGGAGGTGAGACTAGGATTAGGCTCAAGGTCGTGCGCCAGTCTCAGCAGCGGCACGATTACAGCAAAGCTTTTGCAACCTGTCATCAGCGGTATTTCCAAAGAATTACATGTTTCTCTTTAAATGCAAATAGAAATAGGTAAAAAATATATAGATTAAAAGTGAGAGTATTCGTGTTTTGAGTACGCATTACAAATAGTTTGCAAGGAAAACTTCAAAACATCAGTCAAATTATGTCATCCGTAAAGGAAAAGATTATATTTCCAACGAAGAGGGAATACAAAGTAAATTAAGCCGAACGGAGTTCACCCCAATAATAATACTTGCAAGAATCTCTTCCTGACAATCCTTGTGAGAATTCCAGCAGCAACGTTTTCGCGATCTTTGAAGCCGTCGGGCACGGGGGACGGTTGGTGGGTGATGGGGTGCGGAGTGCGGGGTGCGGGGTGCGGGGAGGCGGGTCGAGGGGCAGGGGGCGGGGCGCGTTGGGCGGGTGGCGGGATGGTGGTGGCGGGGTGGTGGTGGTGGGGTGGGGGTGGCGGCGGGGTTGGGGTGGCGGCGGGGTGGGGGTGGTGGCGGGGCGGACGGTGACGGGTGTCGGGGACGGGTGTCCGGGACGGGTGTCGGTGACGGGTGTTGGTGACGGGTGTCGGTGATGAGTGTCGTGGACGGGTGTCGGGGACGAGTGTCGGAACGGGTATCGGGACGGGTGTCGGGAACGGGTGTCGGGGACGAATGTCGGTGACGGGTGTCGGTGACGGGTGTCGGTGACGGGTGTCGGGGACGGGTGTCGGGGGCGGGTGTCGGTGACGGGACGGGTGTCGGGGACGAGTGTCGGAACGGGTATCGGGACGGGTGTCGGGAACGGGTGTCGGGGACGAATGTCGGTGACGGGTGTCGGTGACGGGTGTCGGTGACGGGTGTCGGGGACGGGTGTCGGGGGCGGGTGTCGGTGACGGGTGTCGGTGACGGGTGTCGGGGACGGGTGTCAGGGACGGGTGGCGGGGACGGGTGGCGGGGACGGGTGGCGGGGACGGGTGGCGGGGACGGGTGGCGGGGACGGGTGGCGGGTGGCGGCCACGAGGGCGGGGGCCGGAGCGGGTGGCAGGTGCGGGGAGCGGGTGGCGGATGTGGCGGGGTGGCGGGGGTGGCGGGGGGCGGGGACGTGTATCGCGGAGCGCCCGTCGCCTTGGAGGCGGCGGCGGCGGCGGCGGCGGCGGCGCCTTTGAAGCGGTGCAATGGCGTGCGGGGGGCGAAGGCGTGATTCGCAGCGTCAATACCTCGTTCGCGCAGTCATTAACCCGCGGAGCACGAGCGCCCTTCGCTAATTCCTCAGGCGGCGGAAATCAACAGAGCGATTGTGCGCCGCGGGAGGGCGCGCCGAGGGCCTCCCCTAACCCCCCCCCTCCCGCCCTCTTCTTTCTTCTGGCGGGCGCCTCCTCCGGCACTCCGGCTCTCTTTCATTTCTGCTCAGCCTCCGTTTCGGCATCACATACCTGTCCCAGCAGTGTATCGACAACCATATTCCCCTCCCCTCATGCATCACTCGCGCTTCTCCACAGATCTTTCCTTCCCTCGTTCTTTTCTCTCGTTTTTTCCCCTCGTTCTTTCTTTCTGTCGTTCTTTCTTTCTCTCGTTTTTTTCTTTCTCTCGTTTTTTCCTTCTCTCGTTATTTTCCTTCTCTCGTTTTTTCTTTCTCTCGTTTTTTCTTTCTCTCGTTTTTTTCTTTCTCTCGTTTTCTTCTTTCTCTCGTTTTTTCTCTCTCTCGTTATTTCTTTCTCTCGTTTTTTCTTTCTCTCGTTCTTTCTTTCGTTCTTTCTGCCGTTCTTTCTTTCTTACATATTTTCTTTCTCTCGTTCTTTCTTTCTCACATATTTTTATTTCTTCCTGTAAATTTACCACTTTATTTCTAAACATTTTTTTTTGTTTTCTCTACGTTTGCACTTCATTGCGAATGAAAGGAGGATATTTTTAAGGATATAATTTACCGCGTATTCGAGTATCTCTTACGATTTTACTTTTCTGTTTCGCTCATAACACAAGTACTCTTTATTTCGATTTCACTACTGACTCTTGGAAGAACTGCAACAAACATTATATTCTACAAACTATATCCCTACTTTCCCTTCCTTCATTTGTCATCTTCCCTTTACTCTGTGTTCTTACGGAGTACTTTTTTTTTTTTTTTTCAGTAATACGTTTTCTACATACAAACCCTTTCTACCGAGATGAAGAACATTACATCTCAGTAATCACAAAGGAATTTTGGCATTCTATCTTTCCATCTTAGTTCGTTCGTCAAGCCGGTTTTACTTGTCTCATTCCACAGTCTAACCATATATTCAAATGGGCGCTTTCCATTGGATGGCGTCGAGAATAAAGCGAGATGAAGGACTCTTCATACCATCTGTTATCTGTCGCCCGCTCACGTTCCAGACAAGTGCGATGGATTTTCTAACTTTCTTTCCCCATGAACAATTCCAAACTCCAGAGATCTCTTTCATACTGACAGCAGTGTTTGTGCCGTCATTGCATTGCGGAAGGTCAAACTCCACACCTTTGCTATTGACGCATCAGACAAGAAGAAATGAGACTCATCATATCGCGTGTTCTGAGGACTTGCTCCCTAGAAGAAAGGAATGCAAAAGCAAATACCGCGGTCTGGGACTATAATTGCAATCGGATGATGAATGGTAAAATCCGAAATGTTTGCTTTTTCAAACTCTTCCAAGAGGTCATTTCTTAATGTTAGGTTTCCAAGTTCTTACAGTACGCTAACTTCAATCATTCATGAAAATCTATGTAAAACTTTTCTTTAGCATATAAAACCTGAAATGGCAGCCTTAAAGAAAGATTGTAGTCAAGAAAGTTGTAAAAATTCTGAAGTCAAATTTTGTTTTTGAAGAAAGCTATGTCATATAGCCTCCAAAGCTTTCAATGCAGAGAAAAAAGTGACTTTTTCACTTAGTGAATTGAAATATTCTGAAGAAATATAAAAATATTCATAATGCGTATATTTTTCAAGAAAATACCATCTTGCATTAATGCCAAAATTATGGGAAAACATTCTTAATTCTTAAATAATTGATTGATTATTGTTTACGGGCGTGTCAACGTCTAGAGTCATTATTTCCGTAAGTGTAGTGCATGCTTTCATCACGGCGACGGTGATCTTCCTCCGCTGGATAGCGATACCCAGCTCCGACCTATGCGTCAGTTAGATGGGGTTTCTCAACCAGGTATCTCCTCCCAGAGGGGCACCCTGCAGGTCAAGCTCTAAGATCCCGAATGAACTCCCGGCATGTGTGGCAGTGTAGTGCATGTATGTGTAAGTGTGTGCAAGTAAGTAAAACTGATAGAAAAAGATAGAGAAAGGAACGATCGCGCGCGGTCTGTGACCCATTTTTTAGCGTGCTGCTCCAGCATTCGCTAGGTATTGAACGGAGAAACAAGGAAAAACTACCGATCAGAGCAGCCGGCCGTTATAAATTCTTAAAGAGAAACAGGAAGGCTTAACGCAAAGACTTGGTTTTTCAACACCTAACTAAAATTTGGCTGAAGTGAGGAATCGCTTCCAGCACCCTCCAGCAACAGAGCTTCGGAAGAGCGAGAGCATGCAAGAGGCGGACGGAGGTCGGTGCCATCCCGAACAGCAACGTTCGGCGCCGCGTTGTCTGTGACGGTCCCTGACCGCGGCGCTTCGTCGCCCCCCCCCCCGCCCCCGCTACCCTGGGGCGACCGCCGCCACTGTCGCCGCAGGCCCTTGGTCGCCGACGGGGTGCCAGCGGCGGCGGGGGCGGCGAGGGCGCCGGGCGCCGCCGGCCTTTTGTCGCCCCAAGGAAGTGGTCGCGGCGGAGACAATGCGCCAATCAAGAGGTAATGAGACACAATATCTAATTAGGGCGCGGTGGCCTGCGACCTAATGGAAGGGCGCCGCCGGCGTCCTTGCGAGGCGCCGCCGACGTCGCCGCCGCCGCCCGATTGACGTCCACGCGCGCTCTTCGCAGGCGGCGGCGGCGGCGGCGGCGGCGGCGGCGGCGGCGGTGGTGGCGGTGGCGGTGGCAAGGGCGGCGGCGGCGGCGGTGGTGGCGGCGGGGGTGGTGTTGGCGGCGGCGGCGGCGGCGGCGGTGGCGGTGGCGGTGGCGGTGGCGGCGGCGGTGGCGGTGGCGGTGGCGGTGGCGGTGGCGGTGGCGGTGGCGG
>BLKR01016862.1:0-19235 GCA_011170035.1 Teleogryllus occipitalis
TAGTGGAACCGATATATTATTTTACGAATATTAAAGAAACGCAAAACCTTTTCTTCAATAGCTATTTTCATTGAAAAATTTTAAGCCGTTTTCAAGAAAATGGCGATTAAGCATTGCCGTAAATGCGAAATTTGAAGCTCCTTCTCACAGGAATCTATTGAGTTTTCGAAAAACGTTTCTTAAAATCATGTGAAGCACTTCCACTCACAAATGTAATAATGTATACAAATAGATCAAAATGTGCATATTAACGGCGTCAGAGACATTAAAAAAAATTGTGTAATTTTTGAAAAAACAAAATAGTATACTAAAATGAACTTTACGTTATATTAACCAGTGCAATTAGCACTATCCATTAAAAACATTGAAGAAAAAAATTGGAGAACATGTTTTTGAGAGAATGGAGTTTGTGTGTTTCTGAAAAAGAGGAATTTTGAGCTCATTTTTATGGAAAACTGTTGTTTTTTTGAGAAACTTTATTTGACATTATTTAAAGCGAATATACTTGTAAATACAACGTGAAGAAATCGCATTTAGACACTTTTAGGACGCTATCGGTGAGGAAGAAGACAATTCAAAGTGGTCATTATGACAACAGAACGAGCTTAGCCGTGAGAGGGTACGGGCGTGAGGCGGCAACGCAGTTGAGGTCGTGTAATAAGTCGGAGTAGTGATAATTAACTGTAAGAAGAGGAATCGGAAATGGAAAGCGACAACGCGATTAGTTAAAATTGTATAATGGACTTTTAAGGCACTGAAATTTCGAATGTTATTAGAATTCGGACTTCGCGCCGTTAAAGACGGCTTCAAATTTGTCAATGAAAATAGCTATTTACAACAAGGAATATTTTTAAAATAATATTTCGGTTCTACTATTTTGAAACGGAAGAGTTGCGAAAATGTCAAAAAAATGTATTTTGGGTTGCAATAAATGGCAGCTGGCAACAAGGAAGGGCCGTCAGTACCAGTCCACACCAAGGAAATTAGAAAACTTTACTACGAGAAAGTGTGCCATTCTGAGGCACCTCTAGTTACTTTATTGTATGGTACGTATATACGGAGTAATACACGTAGTATAGAATTACGTAAGGCTGCGCGAAAAAAACGGAGAATTTTCGGCAAAAAGAAAAATTAATTGCCCATTCAACTTTTCGGTTTTCAAGCAGTAGAACCCAAATAATAATGTAAGAATATTAAAGAATGCTAAAACCTCATCCAAAATAGCAATTTTCATTGAAAAAATGTGGAGCTGATTTTAAGAAAATGGCGTTAAGCGTAACTGTAAATGCGAAATTTGAAGCTCTTTTCCACAAGAATCTATTGAGTTTTCGAAAAACCTTATTTAAAGTCATTTAGCACTTACCCACAAATATATCAAGAAATAATGTATACTAAATCTATTGATATGTCGTTTTAACGGAGAGATATTTAAAAATTACATTTGTAATATTTTAAAAAACAAAAGAGTACACCAAAGTGAACTGTACGTCATATTAAACAGTACCATTACCACTATCTCTTGCAAAAGTTTGAAGAAGACACTTGAGCGATTTTTGAGAAAAATGTCGTTTGAGCGTTTCTGAAAATGCGGGTTTTTGAGTTCATTTTAACAGAAAACTGTTGTGTTTTTGAGAAACTGTATTTGACATTATTTAAACACGTTTTCATAATTATAATACTAGAGAAAATAGCTTCTAAAGTAAGTATAACTGACGTGAGAGAAATCAAAAAATTTTTGTAATTTTTGAAAAAACAAAAGAATAGAGCAATATGGCGTACTGGGTTTGTTTATGTTATAGGGTTTGTTTGGCACTAACTGTACAAAAATTTAAAGAAAAATTTGGAGCCGTTCTTGAAAAATTTGGAGCCGTTTTTGAGAAAATTTTGAAAATTCCAGGGGTTTCATGTAAAGTATGCCGAAATTTAAAAGAATGATTTTCAAAATCTCAAAGCTTCAACTAGAGCCAGATCGACAAGGGATTCTTCAATTTGGGAGAGATCGTACGTATGGTTTAGGTACTAGAAGTGTTCACAGACGGCTGGCCGACCGGCCGACCGACGGCCAGCCGGACGGACGGACGATCGACGGACAGACCGACGGACGTTTTGAAAAAGAAACACTTTTTCGGTATCAAGAGACCCCAAAACATGTATTTTTCTTGAAATCTAGAAATCGATTTTCCGCTTCTCTATACTTCATATTACTCCTGTATACGAGAAAGTAAATATTGATTGACGGCAAAACGTCCGTCCGTCTGGTGTATGTGAACAACACTAGCGACTGAATCATACATTTTCCCAAATTGAAGAAACCTGTCGATCTGGCCTGAGTCGAATCTCTAGGATTTTTAAAAATATTCATTAATTTTTGAGGAAGATTCTTTAATTTTTAACATGAAGCTCCTAAAACATTTTCAAAATTTTCTCAAAAAGGCTCCAAATTTTTCTTTAAATTTCTTGGCAAAAATAGAATAAAATACACTTACAAGTATGGCATAGGTCCGATTTTTGAGTAAACTCTGAATTTATGAAAATTGCAAAATTGTGATTATTTTTCGGCGTCTTCCCACACCTAAAAAATTGAAGAGAGAGATGTTTCCTCCAAATTAAATTTGTTTTCTGTAATTAGTTATTTCAGTAAGATTATGCATATTGTAAAAATATTTTAGTCGGTTTCGAGCAATATTACGTGCAATATTTGCGATTTTAAAAAATTACATAACACGATTTTCTGAAAAAGCGGCTCCAATTTTTTTCTTTAACCTATTTTAGGGATAGTGCTAAATGCACTTTATAAGATACCAAAAATTATTCTTTTGTTTTTTAAAAAAATTCCAAAATGAAATTTTTGACTTTCTCTCGCGTCGTCACTATTGAGATTAGTGGCGATTTGTTAACATTATTGTATTTATAAGTACACGTGTTTTAAATAATGTCATATAAAATTTCTGAAAACTATATATATATATATATATATATATATATATATATATATATATATATATATATATATATATATATATATATATATATTTGTTCGGCGGTAGATGGCAGCTAGGAAGTATGTGGCAAGTCCGAATAGCTAGCCAGACTAAAGAAAATAGAAAACTAATACGAGGAATTTTGTGCCATTCTTTAGCAAGACTAGCTCTATTTATTATTTATAGCATTATGCACAGAAATTCCTCACATGTCCATTAATGAACTAAAACACTTTATTTTCCACTTTTCCTCGACCGGTCACTTCGAACTTCCATTCTTTATATTTTTATTTTATCACCTATATTACCCTTTTTTGTTGTTTTCATATTCGCTCCTTTTACATTTGTGTGATTTCTGTGATACATTTCTGTGACTACATTTCTCACACAACCCAGAATAATCCATAACGGTACAGTTCAGGGACAAACAATCTGTGTTACATTGTGCTATAAGAACGTAATAAAATGCAGTACCGAAATGTTGAATTTTGCTTTTGGCGATCCTTCTATGAATAAAATAAAAATTTAACAGTGCTCAATACAGTCGTGGATACTTTGAAGATGACGAGTGTCCTGGACGCCCCAGCACATCAACGTTTGAATCATTTGTACCCAATGACCTCAAATAATCGCGAGTATACTACACAAAATAAGATTTGATATGGTGTAAAATGTTTGTTTTTTTGCGAAAAGTATATACAAATACAGATTTTTGGTAAATGTTGAATAAAAATAAAATTACCTCTGAGCACTGAAAATGTCGTAACATCGCCAATATAAAATAGGATCTTGTCTTAAATAAAAACAAGAAATTTTAAATTTTTAAGTCAATAACTTTAAAAGGGTGAATTCTACAGCAAAACCGCTTAAGAACTTTTTGTAGGAAATTATGTCTACTTTAATTTCGTGTAGAGCATAATTTTCGGTAGAACTGATAGTTATGTAGTCATAAAAAAACGGTTTCTCCACATCCGATTTACCCTTCAAGATTTTTAGTACGATGTGTGGTAGATTTCAACGAACAACCATGCCAAATTTCAAAATTCAGTCGATTTGTCTAATTTAACTGAGCTATCATGTGTGTGCACGTATAACAAATGCTAAAATTATGTAAAGTGAGTTAAGTACGTAGTTGTGGGGTGCGTTTCAATTTTCCACATCAGATAAGTGCAATACAGTGGATTTCTCAGGGGGTGGGAAGGGAGGAAAGCCCTCCTCACACTCTTTTTTTTTCTACATCTAATTAACAAATAATATATTTGCTTTTGTATTTTGAGGGAGGGTGCATAATTCATTAGTTGACAGTTAAGATGAATTGAGTTGGTTCGAATTTTAAACTACGCGTACCTACTTTTAATTGAAAAGGAAACTATGGAAACCGCTCTCAGGAGGAACTTCCAGCTTCTCCTCCTGTCCTGTGTCAATCGTCCATATCTCATAGCGCTTCAGTGGCCACAAGAGAAACATTTTTAATGGAGCCTTTCGGCTCGTTGGAGGAGTTCCTCCCTTGATTATGCTGCCCTCTAACGATGGCTTCTTCAATGCGACTGGGGCGTTGCGATGCGATGTGTCCAAGGCAGCGACTGACAAATCATGTAATCTTATGGGGACTGGCGCAAGCCCGGGTGAAAAGACAAATCGAACCTCAAACAGATATTTCTCTCTGATCCTATCGCAAATCGATGCACGAATCTAATTTTCTGCATGATTTATTAATTTCATTTAAAGTGGTTTATGCTATTGACTTCTTTCCTCCTTGTAAGACACATGGCCGAGGCGCAACTGTTGCAAATTTTCATTTTGAAAATAAATGAACACATTTAGGACACTAATTAGCTACTTACAATTTATATTGAACGTGTAAGAAAAGGATTGTATTTCGGGCGCTAAAACTGTTTCATTTCTATGCAATTACTTACGGGTCCTTTGGTGTCGATGGGAGCTCCCTCTTTGAATAATCTCTTCACTACATCGAATTTTCCAAGCATGACGGCGGCCAAGAGCAGGGGTACATTGCTCTATTTGAAATAAAAAGTTCTTTATGAATATCTACTTAGATAACTGAATATTGAAACGAAAAATAAATGAGGACAGAAATGTGAGTATATAAAGAAATATTTAACTGAATTAATTGTAATAATAATAATAATAATAATAATAATGTCTATTTCTGGCGAGGCTCAGGCCATAGGGTCTGCTCTTCCGCCTAAACACTTCAATATTTACATTAACAAGATTACAATTGATGAACTGAGACTGGTGTATTGACTGTATTGAGAAGTATGATATAAAATACTTTCAATCCTTCGCAATCAACTTGCTACTTCAGGACACGGTTACACAAGTGTTCATTCATACACAGTTAATTCTACAATTTGGCAGTCCATCTCTAACTCTAGTATCATTGCTTGGGATTATGTTATTTTCTCGGCCTTAGGGCACAAAAAACAACTTAATATGAAACATACGTGAAAGAGCAACGAAAGGGAATGCAAAAGTGCTCGTGAAAACCATATAGAATCTTTAACTGTGTATTTGAAATCGACGAAATACATGTGACCACTTACCAAGTCACTGCTTTGCACCATATTACGTAATTCAACGAGTTCATCGCTTTTAAAATAATGAGCGAGCTTTTCGGCATGGGTAGGTGTAGGTTGTCCGCGATGTGGATCTTCGTTTTTGTCTTCTTTCCTTTTCTCAACATCCTGCCGGCGGCGAGGTTCTTTCTTTTTTGCTTTCTTTCCTCGAGACATTTTTACAAGGTTGAATTAATAAAAATAAGCACAGAAATTGTAACGCAGAAGGTGTCTTTCTGGTTACAGTACAGCACTGCAACCAACAGCCAGAAAACTGGAAACAATTAGCATGGCCGTCAATAAATGAAAGTCAATGTGCGCATTAAAGCTCTACGAAAATAAATCAAATGTGTAAAGAATGTTGAATTCAATGACCACATTACAGCAAGATTATCAAGCACTCTCAACCATATCAATTAAATAAATATTCAATTCAAATTCTGAACGCACGTCAAAATTCGGATCTTAAGAACAGGATGTTTTCCAGGATGTTCGCAGCAACTTATCTGAAAAGTTTCATTCCGCATGGAAAAATTTATGGCTCTCTTCTTTTTCATCTCGTACTCTCTTGACGTTTTCATGATACAGTAGCGGGACTTTAAAGACGCCATATTCTTATCATCGCACGGGAATACACTTTCAATCCAGAGTTTATTTTGCCACAGCTTGTCGCAGCGAAGGTACCGAATATATTTGGTGTATTTATGCATTTTTTATAACAAAAGGCAGACATTTTAAAAATTTTCGTTTTGGACAATGGTAAAGAAATAATGACTTTTCCCGCTAGAGTGATTCATACGAGTGACTTTTTTCGAGATAATTTTGTCACGTCGGGTAATAAAGGCACTGACGATTGAAATTCAATCGATAACAAATTGAACACTAACCACAATGTGAAAAAAATGAATAAAACTGTTTAGCAACATTACTATGTATTAATAGATACATCTGGAGAAAAAAGTAATCTAAAAATGATAGTTATACCGGAAGAACTGTCCAATATCAACGCCATATAAACAAGCAGCGTGTACCGGAATTGGTAAGTCGCAAGAAAAACAAGGAAGGTTTTTTAAAATCTGGCCTTAAATTTTTTTCAGAAAATCATTTTAAACATTCCTGAGCTTTGTAATATAAATACTGTAAAAAACGACGCATAATCATTCATAACTTTCATTACGAATACAAATGATGGTCGTTGCTAATTTCCGCTCTGAACGTTATATGAAACCAAAAAAGTCTCTGTATTCTAATGTTGTTTTACATTACATTTTCTTCACACTAGTTTCTTCATTTTCATATCAAAAATAAACTTGAAATCATTTGTCAATGAATCACGTTGTTGTCACAACTCCTAGAAAGTTCTCTGGCATATCCAACAGATTATTTTTCCTCTACTAGAAATAACTTTGCGTTTTGATTAATTGAAAAAAGCAAATGTTTGAAGTGCTTTAATTAAAAAAACTAAAACAAGGTGTAACTTTAACCTATAATCCATTTGAGAGGTGTAGGGTAACCTTAAAGAATTGCCTACAAAGTAGGTAAAGGTTCACAATAAATATTAAAATATTTTGTCTCACATGTTTTAATTGTAAAGGTCAATCTTCTCAGAGTGATTAGTAACAAATATCAACTTTAAACCTCAAAGAAAACAAAAAAACTACTTATAAAACATTACTGTGTCCTAAGAAAACCGAAGTCTTATCTTGTCTTATTTGTTGAATTCTTTATTTGAAGTCTTTATTGAATTCTTGTCTTATTTGTTATATTATTACCTCTACAGGCAAATACAATAAAGATTGGAACAAGTGGAAAAATAAAATTAAAATTGCATAAAGTATTAGAATTTTTGGGTAACTGAAAGTTGTTTTTTTAACAATGTAAAACCGTGGAATAAATAATTAACTCTTATTATACAATATTTCATCGGTTTCAAACATGTCGAAAAAAGTTAAATGAGAATAATTCAATTTGACTAGTAACTGAAAATCAACATACTGATACAGTTTTCTTGAGACAAATGGTTTATGTATATATTGCTACTATAGGTAGACTAAACAATAGAGAAAAACGTCAAACGAATTCCATGAAAACAGAATAGCGAAGGGTTTGCAGTAGGCAAGTAAATTTGCTCCGTATAAAACAAAAGAATTTGTTAAGGAAATTATTTTAAAATATCTGGGGAATGTAATATTTGAGTCACGAATACTCTAGAAAATGAGTAACATTTACTACAGTCGTTGCCTTAATAAAAACAATAACAAAATAATATTTAACTGCAATCCAATTTATCTACTTCCACAGCTCAAAAAATTCCAAAAGTATAAAAAATCAAGACTCATGTCACTTATTTTATTCCCACAGATCTTGTGAGCCCTGCTGTAGATACATTTTATAAATAACCGTAAATTTTCGGAAATGGAATGTTTGTTTTTATTCCTTGTGTATGTATTCGCATAAGATCACGTATCGAAATGTTTCATTCTTCGATGGGCGGGGCCACCACTCTTGCTTTTCTTATAAAGGTCTATTTGGAAAGCCAGGGAAGAGTTTCAGGCCACCCTACAAAAAACGTAGTACACGTGTAACTTTAGACTAAGGACATTCTCGAAGATTCTACAAAATTCGAAGCAGTACATGGAAAATTACCAGACGAGACGAACATGTTAGCCATCTTAATAAAGATTTCCACTCGAATTGACGTCTCAAATGTTGGAGGGCAAAGGGTGTTGCCGAATAAGACGGTGAAAAGTGCTCCCAAACCAAATCGATAATCGCGATGCTCATATGAAATATAATACAAAATGACGTAGATTTACAAAAAATCAGTCTTCTAGGGCAATGTGTTGCGGAGATACGAGAAACGTATTTTCCATGTTTTATATTTTTCTCAGCATCTATTGCATATATTAGGATGAAAGAAATTGGAGAGACGAGGAAACATAGTTGAATTTGAAGATATTTTTATCAGCGGATTTTAATGTCAAATTCACAAAGAAAAAATAAATAATTTTTTGAAAGTAATTTTCGACGTAATAACGTTGGAGTACTGTCTCAATTTTTTCTATAAAAATGGGTCATATAACGTTCTATAACATATTTTTCAGATGTTTAAACAATGTGGACGGTAGTGAAAAAATTAAAACCAATTTTTCCAATTTAAAAATTTGAAATTCGCGCCTAAATGTGATTTAAAAAAAAGGTCAATCCATTGTTAACAAAATGAGCGATTGTTTGCCGGTTGGTTTTGGGGACCTGCTTGGAACATATCAAATACACCCCCGAGATGGCGTATCTGGGTCCAATTTTCCGACAATTAAATTTGCAATATATCTAACAAGTGCATCTGTAGTTTCATCAACTGATATCCAAATATAGGAGTCTCTAATTTCTTGTCGAATTTTGTTTATAAGTGCTATCTAAATAATTTTTGCGTAGAGTTTATTGGGAAGGATGGCCTGTTGACAATATTTCTCCAGAAAACGCTTTCAAAATTGGATTTTCTAGCTTCCAGAATGGAATATTAACTGCTACCATAGCGAGACACAACTCTCCACAAAACTAGTTCTTTTTGGTAGATTCCCCAGCTGTTTGTGTTAAGAGTGTTTGCTTTAATTCGGATTTGCGAGCAACATTTGCCTTACGTAACGCTCCTTCTATGTGCTGAGTTAAATGGGATTTATTGTCACTTGAAACCTAAGCAAAGGAAATTAAAGCTAGAAATTTAATTAACAACTGTATGTATTACAATAACGTTTTAAAATAATAAAAGTGTAATTGGTAAATTTTGGGAATTTTTAGCACCTATGTAGAGTAAATAGAATTCCATTGATATGATCTCGCAATAACGCGTCATGATTTAATACCTTAATACTGCACACATTAGTCAATTTTAAGAAGTAAAAAACTTACTTATTTGTTAAATGTTGGGCAGAACAAGATCCATCTATCTGTTGTCAAGTCCGGAAATTCATGAAACCAATGTCGAATGGGACTTGCTCTTGAACTCGCTGTTTTGGGCATTGCTACATTACTGAACGTAGTTCTACTCAAAATTTAACACATTAACGTGTCTGCTATATCCAAAAACTCAATTGCCTGTTTACAGTTCACGTACTTAAGTTGGTAGGAAACATCAATAAGTAAAGATAAATTCTCAGCTGGTGTAAGAGGATAAAAGCAACCGCGATTGCTTTCTTTCGCGGAAATTCAATTGCTTAGAGAAGGCAGGGGGAGGCAGGCTTTTCCACGCTCAGGGTGTAGTGGTATAGACTTTTATCGCAAAATCCTTGTCCTGTGTATTGATTTTTCGGTATCTTACAGATGTAAAAAAATTGAAATTAATATCATCCTTGTCTCTTTTGCCGACACAGAGGAAAAAGTTAAAAGAAGCCACAGACAAAATAAATTATGTAAATTAGTCTCATTTTAGGTTTTTAAAAGTAAAATGGGCACAAATATGCTTTAATGTTGACATAGGCTCTTTTATGCGCTATAAAATAGACGGGTTCTAGTTCAAATAATCCTAAAATTTTATATTTACATTTATGTATATATATATAAGTGCTACAGAATGGCAAGACTTTCTCGTAGTTAACTTTTCTAATTTCCTTGGTGCTGTCTGCCTTTACGGTCTCGCCTCATCCTCTTGCCAGCTGCCATCTATCGCCGCCCAAAATATTTTTTTTTGGCATTTTCTGAAATTTTCAGTTTCCAAACAGTAGAACCAAAATATTTTAAGAATATTAAATAAGGCTAAAACCTTGTCCCAAATAACAATTTTCATTGAAACATTTTGAAAGGTTTTTAAGAAATGGCGTAAAGCGTTACTGCAAAATGCGAAATTTGAAGCTCTTTTTCACAGGAATCTATTGACATTTCGAAAACCTTCATTTGAAGTAATTTTAAGCACTTCCACTAACACATTCAATAATGTAAACAAATTCATTGAAATGTGCATATTAAGGCGTGAGAGACATTTATTTATTAATTTAAAGTAATATACAGGCAACAGTACAAATCTGATATGGCCTGAATCGGCGCTAACATAATTAATTGTTTTCAACATATCACATTGTTTAATATCACATGAAAATATAAATGAACGTATCACATATTATCACAATAATTCACAATTTTTGAAAATTTTTGTAAAAGAGGAAGAGTTCGCATATCAATGAAGTCCATGGCCTTCCTCGTTGAAGAGACCATTTTGAAACTCTGAAGACTAGGTGCTGCCATCACGTTCTGGGGTAGTATGTTCCAGGTGTAGACAACTCGGTTACCTATGAAGTTCTTGTGCTGCATTAGATTATGTCTAGATTTTACAAGTTTCATACCATGACCACGTAGATGTAGATTTTCAGAGAGCTGAAAAATTCTACCAAGATCGGAGTTGTAATACCCGCGCAAGATCTTGAAAGTTTCAAACATGTCACCGCGTTTTCTCCTAGCAGCAAGAGTCGGAAGTCAGAGTCTCGTCAGTCGTTGATCGTAAGCCATGTCCTTGAGGTCTATAGGGATACGTGTGGCTCTCCTTTGTACATTTTGCAGCAGATTTATGTCTTTGAGAAGGTAAGGATTCCAAATCGCAGTGCCAAATTCAAGTATCGGGAGAACCGTGGGTTCTATATAGGGAGGTGAATACATCACTTCTCACAGTGTTGAAGGCTTTGCGCAGTATAAATATGGACTTGTTAGCCTTTTTTGCGATGTTACACACATGGTTTTCCCATTTGAGGTCGTTAGAGATCATAATTCCCAGATCCTTCATGACCTTGATTTCAGACAAGTTCCTTCCGCCTATTTGGTAATTTCGCTTTGGGTTGGATCTACCAATATGCATGACCATACATTTTGTTTCATTCAGGGGTAACATCCAAATTTTCGACCACTCATAAACCCTATTCAAGTCTTCTTGAAGGTGGAGATGATTCGACAGAGGGTTAGCGTAGAATTTGGTGTCATCTGCATACATCTTGAAATGGGAGAGCATACCGTTCGGTAAATCGCTAGTATAAAGGATGAATAAGATCGGTCCCAGTACCGAGCCCTGGGGAACTCCGCTGTTGATTCTCTTCAGTGATGACTTTTTTCTCCAATTCTCACGCAGAAACGGCGAGCCTCAAGGAAAGACTGTATCCAGCGCAAAAGCATCCCCCTTATGCCAAAGTAAGCAAGTTTATGAAGCAACCTTCGGTGCGGTACCTTGTCGAATGCTTTGGAGAAGTCCAAGTATATGATGTCTGTAGGGTTTCCATTATCTAGATCCATTGTCCAGTCTTGCAATGAGGATAATAGGTTTGTAATTATATTCTCCCTGGTACGAAACCGTGTTGGTGTAGTGGTATGCGTCCAGTTTTCAAACCAAAGTCAAGTATCTTGTCCGCCAGAATCCGCTCAAAGACTTTACATACCGAGCTAGTCAAGCTAATGGGTCTGTAGTTAGCGGGATCTAGCTTATTACCTTTCTTGAAAACTGGTGTAATATTAGCTGTTTTCCAGTCCGTCGGCAATGTTCCGGAATCAAGGGAGTCTCGAAAGATTTTACAGAGAGCTGGGGCAAGTTCTTGTGCGCATTCTCTCAGTACAAGAGGAGGGATACCATCTGGACCAGCAGAAGAGTTAGGATCGATACGGGAACGTTGTAAACATCTGCAATATGTAAGTCGATGTCATCCAGAGTTTCTTCAGAAGGAGGTGAGGATATAGATGGGAGGGAATCGTTTGGTTCCAATGTGTAGAAGGTTTGAAAACTTTCTGCGAATACCTCGGCGAAATTCCCCATTATCTTTCCGGAGAGTATGTGGGATAGAGACTTTGGAAGAAATCTGTTTGCGAATGTACGAGTACAGATGTTTGCCTTTGGCCTTGGCAATATTTTGTTCATAATTTCTCCTACGAGCACGAATCTCATTTGATTTTGTGTTGCGTAACTCTTTATATTTCCTGTGTTGTGATTGACAGTTGGTGGATTTAAATTTAGTCCATAGTCGTTTCTTTTTGCGTACCAATCGTTGTATCCTTTTAGTAATCCATGGTTTGTTTTTGTTCGGAACTTCTTTTTGGATAGGTGAGTGAGCATCTAAGACATTGATAGTTCCTGATCTAAATATCGTACAGTTACTTTCCAGTCCACAGTCGTGTTCTAAAGTGAGAAGAAGCTGTCGAAGGTCCCTCTTCACGTTCTCGAAATTTGCACGCCAGTATACCTTGCGCTTTTGGCGAGATGAATCTTTATAGCAAAATTCGATTTGCATATCAATGCACAGAACGGCATGATCATTATTACCGACTGGGCTTCGCGCAACTGGAGTCGATAAAGCTGATTCATCATTTGTGATAATTAGATCGAGCGTTGCTGATCTCTGTCCGTCCCGAAATCTGGTTCCGCCAGTTACCAGCTGAGAGAAACAAGAATCTTCAAATACCTTAAGAAACTATCTTTCTACAAGCATAATGTGATCTGCGCTGGGTTGGGGCCAGTGAAGCGACAAAAAATTGAAGTCTCCAAGAATAATAGTGAGGTTTTCCAAATCGTTTGCCTGACGAAGGGGCACGTAGGGGCCTCAAAAAGGGCAGTCTCTACGTCTGAAATTCTATGTGATGGTGAAGGAGGTCGATATAACGAACAAACATAAAAATTCAAATGATGTAGCCTAATTTGCAACCATAGCGATTCCAGAGGATCTCTTCGCATATCTGAACATGGGATAATTGTAAGTGGATTTACATTGAATTCTCTCGCTACGTGTATCAGAATTCCACCACCGCGTCTTCCAGTTCTATCTCTACGAAACATATTGTGAATGCCTCAATGTGAATCATTTGATCCGGTTTCAACCATGTTTCCGTCAGCGCTATAATAGTCGGTTTGTATTCTTGGATGTCTAGTAGAAAAAAATTAAATTTTGGTATAAGGATTGCTATGTTGGTATAATTAAATATAGGATAGCGTACTGTTCCCTGTGCTAGTTTTCCTCCTGGGAGCTTGACAACCCCTGATGATTATCGATGTACCTTTCCTATATTTGATAGTGGCTTTCGGATCGTCCTTCTGTCTTCTTGCCAGCTCTATTCTCAACTCCTTGATAGTGACGTACTAGCATGAAAACCACAGACGACTGTTCTGATTGATATATACAATATATTTACAGAATTTTTACAATTAATGTACAAAAATTATAATACAAAAATCTAACCCCTTGGCAACCTTTCAGTTCTCTTAGCCGCGAAACCCCGCGACCGTCCCTAGGTCTTCGCCCAGAACCACTGCTTCGGAAACAGCAAAAAGCAACGCGAGGTGCGAAGCTGTCGGACATAGAGTCCCGTAACTATACCAGTTACATGGCTTGTCGCCAAACCGATCTTCGACCCGAAGATCACGTGCAATGATAGCACTGGAGATACCTCTCGTCTTTCGACACCCAGCGTATCCCGCGAGGCTCCTGTCGGCGCGGCCTTAAATATCCGCCGGCTCGCCCCCACCCTACAAGCAGCGGGCGTCATACGGCTCGCTGGCCAGCCTTTCCAGAGCTGCAACCGACATCTCTTAAACTCGCATCCACGCGCGTCCTTTTGAAGGAAATTCCAGCCGGGATTCCTAAGGGCTTTTCCAACCGGCGCGGCGTGGCGCCGCCACCCTCCACCCCCATCCGGCTTAACGCGGGTTTCCCCGAAGCGGCCCGACGCACCGGCGCCGGACCAGGCGACGCTACAGACCCTCCCATGCCGGGGGTGAGAATTTTTTTTCGCAGCAAAATATGCCCAGGAAAAAAATTCTGCTAAGTTACCTGGTCGTGAGACCTCTACATCCTAATTTTTATATGAACATGAACATAATTATACCAAAATATCAAACCCTATTTAATCGAAATGTGTGAAATAAATCTCTGGGCTGTCCCCCCTCCCTTTTCACCTAAGCTATGTTGCCATTACATTTAAACCTTACTCCTATATACATACATAAGTATTCTTGACGCATCTTGAATTACATATGATCCTGAAATACAAACATTTACTTTACATTGAAATATTACATAATAATTCTTGACGCATCTTGAATTACATAAGATCCTGAAATACAAACATTTACTTTACATTGAAATATTACATAATTGTGGAATACGTTACATACATCATGTGCCGTTCTTAACTGAATTTATTGACACATGTATGTATCTACATATAAAAATATCCAAAAAAAAAAAACAATTTTACCCTTGAATTTACAAAATTATTTACATAGAATTTCACCGACATTTATACATGTCATGAACGTGCGTGTTCCCTATTCTCGCCGGTGGATCAATTCACATCATCAAACATGCGGCTAAGCGCATCTGCATTAACATTTTCTGAGCCCTTTTTGTGCCTGATGCGTAAATCGAGGTGCTGGATTAAAAGAGACCAGCGTAATAATCTGGGTTTTTTTCCGGCCGTATTACGCAACCAGACCAACGGATTGTGATCGGTTTCGACCTGAATTGTGGCCTGCCCGTCGAGATAAATTTTAAGTTTATCCAACCCCCAAATCAGCGCTAAACACTCTAGTTCTGTGGTGCCATAATTCATTTCGGCATCATTTAATTTACGGCTTAGAAAAACGACTGGTTGTTCTACTCCCTCGTCATTTACTTGGTAGAGAACCACGCCTAAGCCTCTCCGAGAAGCATCTGCCTGAACTCGAAATTCCTTGTTATAATCAGGTGCATATACCGCTGTTTTTTCACTGAGAGCTTGTCGCAGCTCATTGTAAGATCTTTCACATGCCTCTGTCCAGACGATCTTACCCTGGCGCTCGCGCCCACGCAGTACATCGGTAAGCGCTGCCGCCTTCTCCGCAAACCCTGGTATCAAACGTCGATAGTATCCTACCAAACCGAGCAAAGAACGCACTTGTTTCTTTGACTCTGGTCTGGGAAAGTTCTGGATTGCTTGTATCTTGGCTTCGGCCGGCCGCAATTTCCCGTTACCGACTACGTATCCAAGATATTTTACGTTAGCCCGCGCGAACAAACACTTGCGCGGTTGCACTGTCAATTTGGCGGATTTTAATATTCGAAAGACCGTCTCTAGGTGTCGAATGTGTTCTTGCCAAGTGTTACTGAAAACCGCGATGTCATCAAGGTATGGTACCGCGAATTCTTGGCATTTATTCAACAAGGTGCCCATAATACGACAACATTGATAGGGACCGTTCTTTATTCCGAAAGGTAATCTAAGCGGCCGGTACGTGCCGAAACTGGTCACGAACGCCGAATACCTTTGTGCCCTTTCCGTAAGACCGATCTGCCAAAAACATTTGCAAAGGTCCAGTACACTTATAATTTTAGCTGCAGCTACCTGCTCTATCCGTTCTTCGAGATTGGGTAACGGAAAGTATTCGGTCTTAATAATTTCGTTGAGGCGCCTATAATCGATACAGGGCCGTGGTTTCTTGCCCGGTGCTTCAACCAATATCATGGGAGACGTATAATCACTCTCCGCCTCCACAATGATATTGTCGCGAAGCATTCTATCGATTTCTTCCCGTAATATCTTAGCCTGCCTCGGCGATGTACGGTAGGGTACGCTTCGAACCACTTTGCTAGTATCAGTTAACTCGATATCCATAGTAGTGATATCTGTCAATCCGGGTTTCTCACTAAATATAGACCTGTACTTACAAATGACCGTTTTCAGAGCGTCGCGAAACTCCGGTTCGACCTCAGTCCCGCTCAGCATTTCTTCCGCGTCAAAGTCGCAACAATCCAATTTAAGCGCATAGCGATCTAGCGCGTCTTCGTCACCTGCGTCTGTCACAGTCGTAGAACTAAGCACATTCAAGTACTCTGTCCGCTGGTGGTATCTTTTAAGCATATTAATGTGATAGACGCGGGGTTCCTTCCGCCCCGGCATCTGGACCACATAGTTATGCTCCGAAATTTTCTCGCGAATCTCGCCCGGCCCTATCCACTGAACCGCGAGCTTCCGCGTCCTGTTAGGTGCGAGAACCAACACCTTCGCGCCTATCTCGAAAGTACGTGAGACCGCCTTCCGGTCATACCACACTTTACGTTTCTGCTGTTCTTCAGCCATTCTATTGTGAGCTAGGTCACGGGAGCGTTTCAAACGATTGATTAATTTGAATACATGCTCAACTACAGAATTTTCTTCACCTTCCGCAGTTCCCGCAAGCCTTTCATAAAGAAGTGTCATGGGGGTACGGAGATTCTTCCCGTACACCAATTCGGCAGGAGAGAAACCTAATGATTCGTGCACACTCGTGCGCAACGCGAACATAATAGCGGGAAGCTGGCATTCCCAATCCGTCCCTGCCTCCAAACACAGAACCTTCATAAGCCGGTTCATAGTTCGATGCATTCTTTCGACTGGGTTTGATTGAGGGTGATACGGCGAACTTCTCACCAGTTTAATGCCAAACCGCTCGGCGAATTCCGCTGTCAAAGCACTCGTGAAGCAAGTGCCCTGGTCGGTTTGCAATTCGCGTGGAAATCCTATTCTACTGAATAATTCTAGTAATGCCTCAATTACAGTGACCGAAGTTAGGTCCCGTATCGGAATAGCATCGGGATACTTCGTGGCTAAACACATCGCCGTTAAAATAAACTTGTTTCCGGAGACCGATTCTGGAAATGGGCCACACGCGTCAACATTCACTTTCTCGAATGCCTCGCCCGTTATAGGAACAATTTTCAAAGGCGCGCGAAGTTTTTCGCCGCCGTTTCCTACTCGTTGGCAACTGTCGCAACTACGCACATAGTTTTCAATATCCTTATAGCAATTCGGCCAGAAGAAATATTTGGCCATGGCATCTTTGCTTTTTGTGACCCCTAAATGGCCGTGAGCAACTTCATGACAGAGTTTTAAGATCGTGCCACGATACACCCGCGGTATTACTAACATAGTAAACTGCTCTCCGCGCTTACTATGCCGGACACGAAACAATAGGCCGTTTTTCATAACATAATCGTGCCGATCCGTCTCGGGTCCTTCCGCACGCTCAATCAACGGCGCGAGCTCCTTGTCTTGTCTCTGAGCTGTAGCAAATTCGGTGGGGTCCAAACGAGCCAAAGCAATGCTACCGAAATCTAATTCAGATTCCTGATAGTTTGATTCTGAGTTGCCCGGGGCGTCGACCTCGCCCTGACCAACTCTATTGTCATCCTCGGTTTCCTCCGAAGCGGTTACCTGGAACGGGTCCTGCTCTCGGTCGTTTTCCGTACTCTCGGCTTGCTCTCCCGCCTCTATTGTCTGCGGCGCGTCGCCCGGCGCTTCGTCACCTGCATTGTTTGAACCCCGCGGCCCTTCCGCCCTTACGCGCTCAGCAACTGCTTGCGCCCTAGTCCGCACAGCGCAGATAGGCTGTGGTTCTAAGAAACCTTGCTTTATTTCCTTCAAACTCGTAGCAGAACGATTACTAAAAATGTAATAAGGCAAGTCGCAATTCTTCGCGACTGCGGCCTCTGTAACAAGAGTACCGAATGGCCCTACAATCTCTACCTTGGCTACCGGTAGGTTTTTCGGCGCTTCGTCCAGGGGCTGCTGAACCCATACGGACTCGCCGGTATATTGTGTCGGCGTGACGTGCTTTGCGTTGATGACGTCGATCGTCGCCCCCGTGTCACGGAGACAGGTGACTGTTTCGCCGCAAATTTTGGCAAGAAATGTGTGTGGAGACAATAACTCTGGCGCACTAGCGTCGGCCACGTGACACATCTTCTCGCTAGGTTTATTGTTATATTGAGGACAATATTTTTTTATGTGACCTGGTATTTTACATAAGTAACACGTCCGTTCTTGCGGCTTCTCGAACTCTGCGTTACTAGCTACCTTCGGCACTGCCGTTTTGGAAGTGGTCGGCGCGCTTTCCGTCGCCTTCGGCCATTTCCGTTCGCCTGCCTGCTCTTTATTGCCGAACCGCGAGAAATCCTTCTTATATCCGCTAGCCCGGTTGTTTTCGTAGGTGTCCAGCCTTCGTACCAAATCTTGGGACGCAGAAACCTCACCCCACACATCAATGAAATGGTCACGCATAACCGCCGGCACCTTTCGCTTCATCTGGTCCGTTACAATGAGATCTAGCAATTGCTCAAATGTTTCTATCTTTAAACCTGAGACCCATTTTTTACAATAACTAGCTAATTCACGTGCATAGACGTTCCAAGTGGTCTTTGCACCTTTTACGTGACTATAAAACATCTGCCGGCACTTTTCTGCCGTGAACTTGTACATATCTAATAATTGTTCTTTAATTAGGTCATAATCTTGATCCGGTGAATCGGATCCTACTACGAGCCAGTTGTTCACCTCATTAGGAAGTAAACCCATTAAATGGCTTACCCATTCGACCGGCGCAATGCCATGCTGGCGAGCATGCGCCTCGAAAACACTTAAAAACAACGTAATATCGTCGCCTTCGCCTTTGAATTTGTCCATGACTTGGCTGATACGAATATTAGTTCGATTTCCCGTGTCGCTACTACCTATGGAAACACGCGTGGGAGCCTGATTCGTTAGTTTTAACTTTTCAAGTTCAAATTGCCGTTCGCGTATTCTTTCCTGCTCTTCGCGTATTTCTGCGACCTGTTCTTTTTCTTGGTCAGCGAGTTGTTTCACGAATGATTCCTCGTATTGCTCGCTTTCCGTAATGATCGATTTAAGTTTAACCACGGTC